>JAHBCN010003322.1:0-76906 GCA_019359885.1 Listronotus oregonensis | reverse complement strand
ATATATATATATATATATATATATATATATATATATCGGGGTTCAGTATTATACGTTCTAACAGACTTTTGGCGCAAAATCGGTTTTATGCTAGAACCATAATATAAAAAATTTGTTCTATGTGTATAAACATACCTAAATAATTTAAAACAAAAACTTTGACCAGTATTAAATTGTTCTATTAGTCATATTTAAAAACAGTTTAATATTATAATGTTCTAATAGCCCAACCAATGAGAGGATAGTATTTTGTGCTGTTAAACAATAAATTTTTGCTGTTTCAGTTTTGTCTGCGAGTAGTAGCAATAAACACGGGGGGTTGTTTACTGAATTTTGCAAAATTTTGATTAAAATACGAAAGGCAATGATATTGCATCTGCTTTAATAAAAATATTAAATAGAGTGGTAAAGATTTCCCCATATTAACAAAATTATTCTCTGGTCGGATTCTTGCTGCCTAAAAAAAAAAACTCTATCATGAGTCTGGCCCTTATGAAGTTCTTAAAAAATATCCGAATATTAATGAAATCATAAAAAATTTTGTGAACCGGGGCACAGTGGCATACAAGAACACAAATTCACCCAAATCCACGGAAAGCGTTCGAGCGCAAAATTTTTTTTCCCCCTCTAGGATTGTTGCGTAATCTGGGTACTGTAAATCAAAGACATGTTTTAAGGTATTTCACGAAATAAAGATTTCATCTGTACAAAGAAGCATAAACCTTAAATTTAAAAAAAATCCCTTAAAACAAATAATGTTTGTCAGAGATTACCCACAAATTGTATTATAAACCCATCATCACATGTTTTTCGAAGTCCCCATCAGTTCAAAAACAAAACTAGAGCAACAATAACAACTTCTTTGTACCGCTCCGGCTATAACAATTACAAAACCTAAAAGATGTCTTTTACTAGCAAAAGTTGCGATCTTCAAAGCTGTTTAAGTTTATGCCTGCTGTGGATATTACCTTATTCGCTTTTTTTTAAAGAATATAATGACGCAACCGTGTTTGTAAAAAAAAAAAAATGCAAAAAAAAAAGCGTTCCGGGTTTAAAAACTTAAGAAAGTAAATAAAACATCAACCAATAACAAAAGTACCAAAAGAAAATAATAGTGTGATTTTTTTTAAATCATTTAAAAATAGTTAACTTCATGTAGGTATTATTTTTAGCAAACATATTTTCCGTTTTTTTTTTTTAAACAAAATTCTCCATTATTTTTTTAATTTTCTTATGGTAGAAAAAAATTTACGTTTTGAAATAAAAAAATTTTATGTATTTTTTCCTGAAAAAAAAAATTTTTCTACAAATTTTTATGCTGTTAGAACAAAATCTAAATTTTATGAAATTTTTTTCTCAAAAAAAAAAATTTTCTTAAAAATTTTTATTTTTAAAAATAAAAAAAAAAAATAAAATCAAAATTTTTTCTTTTTTAATATTAATTCTAAAACCCAGTAAAAAATTTTTAACCCAGGTAAAAAAAAAAAAAAAATAAATATTATTATTTAATAATTTTTTTTAATTAAAATATAATAAAATATATATATATATATATATATATATATATATATATATATATATATATATATATATATATATATATATATATATATATATATATATATATATATATATATATATATATATATATATATTTTTTTTAATTTTTAGTCTATAAATCAACTTTTCAAATTAAACTTTAATTCTGGTAGTAAGTGGTCTTTATATAATCTTAACTAAAGTATATAAAAAAGTTCTACCTATTCTACCTATAGGGAAAAATCTATACCTATAACTTAAATTAACTGTTTTTACACAAGTAGTTTTAATGTAAGTCTCTCTAAAAAAAAGTTTTTAGTTTATGACTAAATCCTCTTTTGAAAAGTATTAAATTTTATATCAAATTTAAAACCTAACCTTACAAAATTAACGTGTGAAAACTAGATACTTATTAAGGTAATAAAAACATTGTTTAAACTGTAATTCATTAGGTCCTATGCATTTATTAAACACTTTTCTAATTCTGCCTAGTGTATTTATGAATAATTTCTATTGAATTTGCGGTAGGCTCTAGGTAAACATTTAAAAATTTTTTTCAGTAAATATTTTGACACTGTTTTGAATAACGACCATTTTCAAAGATCTTTTAGGAAGAATCTTTGAAAATGGTCGTGGAAAAACGTGTAGATCTATCTGAATAAAAATTTGTTGAAACTTTACAAGTGTTTTATTTTAAAATTTAAATTTATGTATTTATGAATATTACAGCCTTCCAAATTTCTCAACCTTTGTTCTGCCGCATTCCGAAGTCTTGAATTGTATGATGCTAAGTACAACAAAGTTTATTTTTTAAATAACACTAAAAAATGAGTATTAATAAAGCTGATGACCTTAGAGGCCACCTTATAAGGCTATGGGCGCAAGTCCAAGGACCTGGAAAATTATTGTCTAAATAAGCTCTTATTTTCTGTGTATTATATTCTGGACCACCGTCTTGCTGAAAATACAACTGATTTAACTGGGCTAACGGTATATTATCACATAAGCATCTAAAGTATTTTCCAGAATATCTAAGTACCTATGCTCTGTTATGTTTAAAGCTGTTAAACTTTCCTTAAAAATATGAAATTCTAGGAAAAATCATGTGTTGGTTTTCTCTGAACCAATATTTGCTGTTTTGTTAATTTAGTATTTCAGCATTGCCGATAAGTGCCTTTTTGTTAAAATTATTATCAAACTTTAAATTTTGAAGGTACTTGGACAAAAATTTAAACGTCACTCTGCATCCCAGGGTGCAAATTATGAAGTAGTTTTAATTAATATGGCTTTAATTTATGTTTTTATAGAATTTCTTGGACCTTGATTTTTGGCATTGCTACTTGTTCTTCAATATTTCAGCAGGAGATTAAAGGGGTATTTTCTATGCTTTCCAAAACATTAACTTTCCCAACTTATTGTTAAAGCCTGTCATCATTTTTTGGGCGGGGTTTTATAAAGGATCAAAATGTTATAAGCTTTGGTATAATTCTAAGAAAAATAGCTTGATGTGGTTCCTTTGCTTTAAAATGATATAGAATAATAAACCATTAGGCAGAGGTGATGTCAGACGCCTGATCACTATTTTCGTTGCCTGTTATAAAGCATTCCAGCATATCATACATTTCGCTATTTATATGACGGATAAAATATTAAAACTTAATAATACAAAAAGGTTTAACCCTTAAATAATTATGTTAATACTCAGATGTTTCTGCAATCTTAAAAAAAATAGGGATAAATGACCAAAACGACAAAAGGAAACGAACCAATAAATAGGGTCATTAAGAAATTGGTATTTTATGTCGTATTTCTGTTGTTTTAATGAGCCTCTTGTAAAAATTTATTTGGATCTAAAGACCCGTCAAATCTTTTCCTTTGCCTATTAAAGAATTATCTCCTAGGAAAAATTAATTCTGGCGTAATAACGATTTAAATTTTACGTCTGACCCTTTAAATTTCTCGTCAGACCAGAATGCTGTGTGACGAGCGTGCCGAGTTCCAATATTTTTTTGCTTCGTTAATTTATTTTATTCAAAGCAAAAAGAAATCAGACATCGGATTGTTTTATTCCGATTTCAAATAAATTGGTTTAGTCATTCGTTCGCAGATAAAAGACTTTATTTTTTTGTTTATAAAGCCTATACAAAATTTAATTTTAAAATGAAAAACATCGATTTAACGTCTAAAAATTTAAAACAACTATTGATATAATATATTCTTAAAAAGCTCTTATCCGACATAAATAATTATCTAAAATATTCCAGGAAAGTGTTAGAGGAAAAACTTTATTTTTTTATCTCAAAATTTTAAATTTAACAAAAATGCTAATCTGTACAAAGGAATTTTAGTAAAAATGCCTTTAGAGTAAGAGTTTGGGTTAGAATTTGTTATATATCCAATATTATTGGCCAAAAAAAAAAAATTAAATTTTCCATGTAGTCAAAGAGAAAGAGCTTTAAACTTTAAGTGCCATCTTTGTGCATTAAAAGTGATTAACTTCGAAAAGCAAAGTATCTATATCTGAGAATAACCAGGTACCCTAATTACAAGGAAATCCAGACATCGGTTTGGACTGCTGTTTAGCTCAGGAGTATAAGACTAAATCCAGGTTAAATTTATGGTTTAAATTTTTATACAAATATTATTTTCTTCTAAATAATTTTAAAAATGTGTATACAACTTTGTTTTAGCAGCTCTTAACAATCGCGGCACACATCGTGCTCAAAAAAAAAAAAAAAAAAAAAAAAAAAAAAAAAAAAAAAAAAAAAAAAAAAAAAAAAAAAAAAAAAAAAAAAAAAAAAAAAAAAAAAAAAAAAAAAAAAAACCAAAAAATTTAAATTTTCCCCATGTATGTAAAAAGAGAAGAGAGCCATGAAAATCTTTAAGTGCCATCTTTTGTTGCATTAAAAAGTGATTACACTTCCCGAAAAGCACAAGTATCTATATCTGAGAATAACCGAGGTACCCTGCAATTACAAGGAAATCCAGACATCCGGTTTGGACTGCTGTTTAGACTCAGGAGTATAAGACTAAATCCAGGTTAAATTTATGGTTTTAAATTTTTATACAAATATTATTTTCTTTCTAAATAATTCTTAAAAATGTGTATACAACTTTGTTTTTAGCAGCTCTTAACAATCGCGGCACACATCGTGCGTAAAGTTTTTTTTTTTAATTAATTCTTCGTGCAAGATATATTCTATACGTTCTTTAAAAAAACAATAAACCAGTTACTATAATTATTAACTTATTTGTGTTATTTATTTTAATGTCCGACTGGTATATTATTTGACAAATAATAATATTATGTCAAAGTTAGTTAAATACGAAATATTAACCTAGAGCGTTATTAAAAAAATAACGCCCTAAGGCCTACAAATTTACCAATAAATAAACAAAAAATTATCTTCATTTAAGCCTTTATTACGAAAATACAAACATATTTACACAATATACTTACCATAATAAAAAGATTTTTTAAAGTAAAACGTACAATTTTCAAACTGACCGGAAAATTCCACATTTGCATACCCCACCGCAGTTGCTGTGATACTTAAAGTAATACTTTTCCCAACTACAAGGGAAGCATTAGCCAATTTGGAGCTTTTACTATCATCTACGTACCCTCGTGCTACCGAAGAACTCTTCAAGCCTCCTAACCTCATTAAGCTCTCGGAACTACCTCCCGCATCAGAATGAATTGTTGCCGCTGTACGTCTTAAACAATGACCTGTGTACGTCTTAGCATTAGGTAAACCCAAAAATGTAGCAATCTTAAAGGGTATATTTCCAAATGTATTTTTACCTATAGGCTGCACAGTACATCGTTCATCACGATAGCACAAAATCAATAGGTGCACTTTTAGGTCGCAAAGACGCATAGTCCCGAATTAACTTTGTTGCGCACATTTCACTGTCATCAATAACCAAAAAGCACCTTGCTTGCCCATTTTTACTTTGTGGAATGTCAATAAATATATGCTGACCCATATCACGCACATCGGAAAACTTAATTTTCACAAGCTCGTCTGTTCTACAAGCCCCAAATACACCTATCACTAAGGCAACTTTATCTGCCAAATATTTTTCAGTAGGCGCTTCTTTTAAAAAAGTTATAACTTGTTCGGGAGTCAGAACCTTCGACTTTTTAGGCTGATAATTTCTCCCAAGTTGCTTTAGGAACTGTTGCACTTTTCATTACTTCTTATCTTCTTATGAACTATTAATTTTTTACGTAACATTGAAAACTTTGTCCAAAGGGAATTTCGGGGAATATGACTCTGACAAATCTTGAAAATAAGCCATCAAAACGGTTTCGTCCACACGGTCCACGCAGTGTTCCGTCAGCCAGGCCTCAAAATGGAAATATTCTTTCTCGTAAATCCGCCTAGTTTTTTCTGGCACAATCGCATGCTCAGCTTTAGCAGCTTTCACTAAAATATCTTGGGGGAGATGGGTATTTTCCACTACTTCGGACATTTTTATGCCTCAATCGCAAAATTATTTTTTATGTGCTGTCTTATTGACAAATAACTTACAACCATGGTTACCACAATTACGTTTCGACAATTTTTTCAGGTAAATGCTAGTACTTGATTTGGTTTAAACTAATACATTCAAAATTCGTTCAAATTTTTCTCATATAAAGAATATTTAGTCGGACATTAAACGTTGAAGGCACCACGGGTATTAAGGATAATAGCGCTTTCGGTCAACGTATAACACACCATCGACCTCAAGCGTTCCTATCCTTATAATACCCTTGATACCTTAATAACTATAAAAAACTAATTAGGAAATTTTAGTGTCTGTATCGGACAAAATACAACATTTATAAAACTGACGTTTACAGATACATTCATTTTTCTTTAATCGTTGCTATGTGACGCCAACTGCCACAGGCTTCTAGATAATGTCAAAGTCGCAAATCAAAGGCCTATTTCTACTAACTCATATAGCAATTGAAAGCAAATTACCTTTCTCACTGGAGAAAAAAGTACTTTTTTCACTGTTTGTGGGTTTTCCTTATTGCATAAGAAATATTTTATTTTAAAAGTTAGTAACCAGTGAGAAAAATGTTACTTTTAGTGCCAGTCGTAGATAAAAGAATTTCTGTAAATTTAGCATGGTTTTTTTCTATTTTTAAGAATATAAAAAACACGTGTTAATAAAAAAATATATTTAAAAGTTTTTTTATCAAAAAACTTGCACCTTTAATCGTATTTATAAAAGATGTACTAACCTAACAAAAGCAAAAGTTTTTCGACCTCGCCCCTCTCTGGTCGAGGCCAAGATCATATCAGACCATCCCCATTAATAAAAAAAACGATTGTAAACATTGTTTCCACCACTACTTAATCTTAATATTTATTTTTTGGGACTTAAATTAAGTAGTAAAAAGGTTTTCAGGTTTTCGTGATGATTGATTAAGCGTAACGACTGACCATATCATTAAAATTGCGTGCTTTACGACTAAGATTTATATAAATCTTAAAAACCTATCCGCTTCCGGCTCACTGAAAAGAGCTGTATTTCTTTTAAATGTTCGAAAATAACTATTTTTAGGTTTGTTTTTAATATTTTACAAAGGATTATGGCAATTATTAAAAAAAATGGACATTACAAATCGCGGCGTATACATTGGGGCAACCACAGTCACTTGACCCTTATTAACATGCCAGTCTAAAAAAAGTAAACCACTTTACAAACATTGAAAACAGAATTGACTTCGTTACCTAAATTTAACCTATATGAACTTAGAAAAAAGGAAAGAGATCCCACAGTTTTGTTCCACTTTTTTTGATTTGGCCAGTTTTTAACTGATCTGTGTGCATTAATAATAGTTCTGTTTTCAATAATAAAGACAGTTTTTAATTAATACAGACAGATCAGTAAAAAACTTGCCAAGTTAAAAACGAGTGGAACAGAATTGTGGACAGGTTTTAGTTCTGCAGTACTTTAAGAGGCCGAGTTGGAGAGGATTTTGGCTCTTACTTCTCTAGTGGGATCTCTATTTTCTTTCTAAGTCTAATGAATAAAAAAAAAAAAAAAAACCTAAAATGTAATATTTTGCAGCACTAACATATTTTGCAAGCCAGGTATTAAACCAAAGTGTACGCTGATTTTGTTTTCTGCGGAGATATAGTGATTAAGAGTTGGTACCAGGTGCTATACTAGAAAACTATGTTATTAGATTGGCTAAATTTTTACTTATTTCTTTTTAAGAATGACTTTGTACCTATTTAAAGTAATTAAAAATAAACCTTACCGAGTTCTTAGTACCTTTATGTTTTAGCTATCTATTATTGATCTATAATACCTTAGAAACGGAATATGTTATGATAGCAATAATACCTGCTACATGCGCATATAAGCGGGCATTATGATAATGCCCGCTTATAATGCCCTTAATCCTAATATGGAAATTTTATTGCTTATCCAATTTTATTTCTCTCACAATAAAGATCAAGTTTATACAAAAAATAAATTTTCTTTAAACAATACTAAAATTAAACTTTATTTCCAAAATAAAAATTACAATTTTGAAATGTCCCGGAAAATGTAGCTGATCCCACTATAGAATGGTCGGTGTTTATTGTGATGGTAGCAGCGGTGGTAGCACTAACGCTATTTTGTATAGAAGAACAGTCCATTAAAGAATTTTCAATGGTCGATACGGAATTAACCTCGGAATTAACTGAATTGACAATCATTTTGGCTACTTTGTTTTTGGATGAAATACTTTCTTCTATATATTCTTCAGCTACTGAAGAGCTTTTCCATTTCCCATGTTGTTTTAGCGTTTCAAACGAAGCACCTGCCTCTACAAGTAAAGTTGACGATGTGCGACGCAAACAGTGGCCGGTGTAAGCTTCTGCATTATCCAGTTTTAAAAATTTTGCGATCAATGTTGGGACGCTTCCTATGGTATTTTTTCCAATGGGTTGTACTGTACATCGACCTTTCTATAGGTAAGAAAGAATCTTCGCTCCTTTATTCCAGCTGGTCTTAATGTTGTGTACTTTTTTATTAAATTTAAAGCGCCTAAATCTTCTTCAATGATAGTAAAACTTTTTGAAGTTGAAGTTTTAGTTTCTGGTACCTTTATAACCAAGACTGTTCCTCTATCTTCAATGTCATCAATGGTCATTTTGACCAACTCATCTCGTCTTAAACCTCCAAAAACACCCATTACCAATATGACTTTGTGTACCAAGTAGATATCATCAGGAGCCTTCTTAATAAATTTTAATATTTGTTCTCCTTCCAAAACTTTAGACTTCTTCGGGACGTATCCTTTCGACTTAACTTTTAAAAAAGATATAAGATGATGGTATTGCGAAATGTCTATATTTTCATAGACCATCAACGTAGACCTTAGGGTGGAATACTTGGTCCAGAGAGACTGTATTTTTCCGGCTAAAAATAATAAAGTTTGTTAAACATATGTATTAAAATAAAATCAGTAACTTACCAGTTCCTGGAAATATGCCATTAAAACGTTTTCGGTTATTTAAAGGGAATTGCGTTCGCATCTTTCCAAATACCAAATATGCCATACTACCGATCATACTGTTGCCTTGATTTAACTGGCAAGATTTTCGGTCGCTTTTATGGCCTTTTCTCTTATATTTTGTGGAATTTCTTCCATTTTGAGCAAATCGTTAAATAAAAAATGCCAACTGACTAACTGACAGAAACATCAAAGTCAAACTTAACACCAGTCATTATCTACTTACGTATACAGGTACAGGTGCAACTTATTTTTTATGTTGCGAATAAATTTTAATTAGTCATTGAAAAACTCTTTTTTGGGTAAAACAAAAAGCATTGTATGCACCACGGGCTTTACTGGACTATAATGCCCATCAGGTCGAAATCTAGCCCGAGGGCTTCTGGCCCGGGCATTTCCTCGGGCATTATAGTCCCAAAATGCCTTGATACATAAATAGCTATTATAAACTATTACTTCTTTAATATTCCACTTTAAAATGAAGTGTTGAATTAAAAAAAAAATAAGACCGAAAATCCCTGTATTGTTAAAAATGCAAACTTCTGAAATACCCCCTAAATATACGATATTTCCGCTTCTGTTTCAGAAAGCTCCTGCTAAAAATGTTTGGTTTTCAGAATATCTATTAGCATACAAAATTTGAAATGTCTCCTCCCTCGGGAAATGCCCCATAATTTTGATGAGTGAATGAATAAATTAGTAAATAAGTAAGAGAATATCTCAAAAACCAATTGACATAACTTTCTCAAAAACTACCTTTATTTTTAAAATTAGAAACAAATTTGGAAACAATGAAAATAAAAGTGGTGCGCAATATACCTGGCAGGACACTTATGGCCCGGAGAGAAGTGAGGAAATCAGAAGAATGTGTAATGTCGACAACATCAATGACTGGATATTGCAAAGAAAATGGGATTGGAATGAACACATGTCGCATGACCGACGACAGAATAGTAAAGATCACGAGGGACAAATCACCAGTAGGACAAAGGAGTATTGAAAGATCCCGTAAACGATGGAGTGACAACCTTACAAAAAACTGAAATCAGACAAAGAGTCGAAAAAAACAAGCAAATTACTTATATATAAAAAGAAAGAAGTTCTTCCTTGAATGGAATGAAGAATCCTAAAAGTTATAGGAGACGCCATTCCAGAGGGGTCTGATTTGGGATACATACACAGTATACAGATTGAAAGAAGAGAAATACTTTCTGGCTCAAAAAAGGAATCTAAGCTTTTTTAAAGCTGCTGTGGCTATGGATGTACTGTGTTTGTGCCAATTTAGGTTAATCTTAAAAGTAACGCCGAAAGATAAAATGACTCTTTGTTCTGCAGAACTTGGCCGCTCATATGTAACGGATGAGCATTGGCAGACATTTTCAGCGATAGCGAACATGACTGTGTTTTGGAGGCATGAAACTAAACAAGATTTTTGGCGCCCCAAACCAAGATAAGTTAAAGGTCTTATGAGAGAGATATCCGCATTGACCTACGCTTGGTTCCAAATCAGGCTTATTGACTGGCTTGAAAAACTGAATAAAAAAGTGGAGGGTACAATCGTCCGCAAAACTATGAATGGGAATATTACGAATGTAATTTGTTTATTTTGTGCAAATATTGATCCTAAAATAGGTTTTTTAAACTTTTATCGATTCTTTTCTAAGCGCCATAATTTTAGGTAACAAGTTTAATTTTATTTTAAAAAATTGTTCTAAAAAAATGAAAATACGTTTTAACTTCTAAAGAACATAGACATTTTTGGTAAGACAAAAACAAATTTATCTTAAAGCCTTTTGAATTTCTGCCTAATTGATCCAAAAAGAAGCATAATTTTGAGTTTGTTCCTTTAAGTAATCTAGATAAATTTAAATGCTTTATAAATATCATAATTTTGATGTTTTTCCAAAAACAAACATTAGTGCAGATTTAATAAAACAGAAAATTTTGTTTGATCCTATCACTATACGGGGTAAACTAGAAAAGTAAGTTTATTTTCAATTTTTGAATAGGAGGTTTAGCTTTTTAATCATGACATAACTTTTTATTTTAAACAAGTTTTCGAAAGAGATTTTTGTTCTAAGTTCAAAAATAAAGATAGTTTTTTCGTATGCTATATTTGTTAATTTGCATCTACCCCCTATACGCTAAGGTTTATTTAAACTTTTATCAGTGTTTTGTGAGTTTAAAGGCATGCAGCGATTTTTATAAGGAATAAAATTTTTTGGGAAATAAAATAGGAAAGGACATGGCACACTTCTTATGGATTTGAGTCACCGACAGATTTTTTTGAAATTTTAGTATTTTATTTTGGAGGTCCAAATAATCATTTTTTTTTCATTGCGCCAACCTTGTAGCTGTACAGGGTGATACCATGAAATGAAGTCAAAAATTCTTAAAAATATTTATTTTATTTATTACAAAATACTGTCTGTTACCCTAGACTGATAAAATTAGGCATTTTTGATATAAAAAGAATATATTTTTACGGGACTTTTTTTTTTCTATCATGTTTTTACAGGGTAACGATTTATTAATGAACCAACAAATATACAGTCCAGTGCCTAAATATAATATATTATCAGTTATTATCATAACCTATAGAATTTCGTAACTTGGCAGTAACTCATTCATACATAGAGCATGCCCCCCCAAAAAATCATTTTTAGATTCTGGAACCAAAATTATATGGCGGTTTTATTTATATTTTTTCCGGGCATACTGAAACCGCTGTTTAAAGGTGTCACCGATCTACACTATAAACATATTTTGGGGATGTAAACAGAATTTTCCCAAAGGGCTTACGATTCAGTTAAATGAACTGTGACGCAAGTTACAGCTTCCGGTAGAAATATATTAGTTTTGACATAGAAATCTACACGAGATTTGATTGACAATCTGTTCCTAACATTATCTTCATGATTACAAATAAAGCAACCTCTACTTCAAAGTAGCACTTTCATGGGAATGGCCATTGGATTTCCATTATTTTCAATACGTAAGGCGTTGAAGACAATTTAAACACAAAAGACAATAAAATTATCATTAAGTACCATGTCCACCAAACGAAATCGTTTACTAAACATCACTGAAAGTTCTAATCTCTAATCATTTACAGGGTTTAAATTGCAAGTGAAAACGCAGTACAATATTCTTTATTGTGCAATATTCTACCAACTAACAAATTACTGAATTAATTTTTTTTTAACTGCTGCACATATTTTTAAAATAAAATTCAAATAATTTGCCATTTACTGACTAATACAAACACTTTATGTATGTGTTAACCAAGAAAACCCCATTTGTCTAAAAAACGCCTACTACGACAAATATTTTGTTTGGGTTCATTATGGGTTTATCTAACTTGTTACTGTTTGAAGTTTACCATAGTGTTTATTTTTGTTTTGAAAATATTAAAGGTGACCTTAAAGCTCGTAATCTGTATTTTAAATATAAGATATTATGCATTTATTATTATTCATATTTGTATTAAATTGCGACATCTTCCAACAAAACCCTTTTTAACACTTCTGTTTACACCACCCGGTATGTTTATAGTGTAGATCTTAAAAAAATCTTTTTTAACAGGTTTCAGTATGACTGGAGAAAAATAAAAAAATTTTAACCCCATTAACTTTGGTTCACCCAGTATCTAAAAATTACTTTTTGGGGGGGACACGCTGTATGTATGAATACGTTACTGCCAAGTAACGAAATTCCTATAGGTTATAATGATAACTGACATAATATATTATATTTAGGCCTATTGGACTGTATATTTGTTGGTTCATTAATAAATCGTACACCCTGTAGAACATGACAGATAAAAACCCTGTACACGATAAAAAAGTACTTTGTAACGAATATATATTCTTTTTATATAAAAAATGCCTAATTTTATTAGTCTAGGGTAACAGACAGTATTTTGTAATAAATAAACTACATATTTTTAGGAATTTTTGGCCTAATTTTATGATATCACCCTGTATAGCTACATGGTTGGCGCAATGAAAGAAAATGCTTATTTGGACTTCCAAAATACAATACTAAAATTTCAAAAAAATCTGTCGGTGACTCAAATCCATAAGAAGTGTGCCATGTTCTTTCCCATATGGATATAGACAATTATGGCGATCATTGTATAATGTGTCCTAATTTACTGATCTTGTCACATGTTTTATTGATTGTTGAAATTTAATTTGGTATTTTTCTGTTAAATTTATACCACTAAAACGACTATAATTTTAAACATTTTATCAGGGATGACAACCTGATAAAACAGATACTGGTGATTTTTTTATATTGTACACATACATATCGCCTCAAACACGCAAATGTGTAAATATAATTAAAAACACTGTGGTATTTCATGCAGTAAGTCACGAACCTGCATTCGTTTTTTCCAAAAAAATCGTAAACAATTTAAGTGCTGGGATTTAAAATAACGAGTTCGATGATGGTCTAGTTTGAAAAAACTTAATTATGTAAAATCTTTAGTGTTTTGAGACTAAACGTGACCAGTCGAAATTAAAAGGTTTTAGTTGATAGCGATATTTTTAAGATAAGAATGGATTAGTTATTATAATAAACTTTAATTTATGTAAAATTTTTGATATTTTCAAATTTTAACTTTTAAGATTTTACCATAAAAGAACTACCACAAAATTAAAAAGGGTTTTATTGTTGGTTATGAGGCAATTTTTTCAGGATAAAGAAAATAAAAAAAGATTATATATGTATATATATATATATATATATATATATATATATATATATATATATATATATATATATATATAATATATATATATATATATATATATATATATATATATTACTTCTATATAATATATATAATAACATAAAAGAAGTAGAAATTGTTTGGGAATAAACTCCTTAATATATGTTACAAGATTCTTAAAAAATAATTTCAAATGTTTGTAATTTTATATTGGCTGTTAAAAAATTAATTCTAAAAATTTTATTTTTTAAAAAGTAATAAACAAATTTTTAATTAACTCAATTCTTAAAAATAAAATTTAGCAGAAACTTTTATTTTTCTCGAATATACTTTTAACTTCTTATGCCCCAGTTTCTTTAATTATATTTTTAGAAAAAAATTCTAATTTTTTATAGGTAAACAAAAACTTATAAATGTATTTAAAAAAGTAAATTTTTGCTTTATGATCTTATTTCTTGTAATTTTTAGAGATACTACGTTAAATTTAAAGAAACTGCTTCTCGCCAAGAACTTAACCTTTAAATTCCTAATTACTATTTTACAAAAAAAAAACATTTTTTTTATCAATAACAGCACTGTTTTGTTCAAATAAGCCACTGTTTTTCAAATTTAAAAGCACTGGGAATTTTAAAAATAAAGGTACTCCTATTTCCGAATACAGCACTGTATTTCCAAAAAACGCATGTTTTTCAAATACAGTACTGTTTTCAAATAACAGCACTGTTTTTCAAATAACAGCACTGTATTTCCAAATAACGGCACTGTATTTCCAAATCACAGCACTCTCTTTCAAATAACAGGACTGTTTTTCAAATAACAGCACTGTTTTTTAAATAACAGCAGTGTTTTTCAAATGATGGTACTGTATTTCCAAATAACAGCACTGTATTTGCCTGTACTTGATTACCTAAGGGTGTAGAGAGTTGTTGTTGAACCGGTCGATACCTACCTCCTTAGATGTTTTTTTTTCCTTTTATATCTGGTACTGGTTCCTTAGTTATCGATACATATGACGTACCCTGTATCTGATGATTTTAGCCTAATGCTAAGTGTTGGATTTTAATAATAAACATGGTCCACTTAAAAGGGTATTATACCAATAATAAATTTAAACAACTAATATGTTTTAACATCCTGAATCAGAATAAAAATTATTTCGATCGGTTAATAAAAAAAAGTAATACATAGTGTTGCCAAAAAGGCTTTATACCAATATTTAACTTAGACGACTAATATATGTATTTTATCATTTCAAATTATATTAAAAATTAATTATTTTAATCGTATAATAAATAGAAAAGTTATACATGGTGTTGTCAAAAGTGCTTTATGCTAATGGTGAATTTAGACGACTAATATGTGTTTTAACACTTTATTTCGATAAATAAAAATATGTTTATGAAAATTTGTGAGCAATAAGCATGTTTTTTTCTTATTTTATCGTACATGCGGTTTTACGTCCGAGATAGTTCCAGGAATAATATCAAAGAATGCTGAATTAAAAAGTATATTTTCAGTTCACGTCGTTCGCAATTACCGATTAGTGTTTGTCTAATACAAGGATGTTTTTGTTTGTTTTTTTTTTAAATAACTTTTGTATAAAGCCTTAATATTGCCACCGAACTTTTTCGCTTGATTGAATACATGCAAATTGGTTAATTTTTGTGTTGTTTGATTTAGGATCATTTACATAGCTACTGTTTTTTACAAAGTAATCTATATCGTTTAATTTTCAGGTGCTAAACTTGCTTTTTTTAAGTTTATTAATTAAATATCTAAAGTTTATTTTTCGACTTATAATTTAAAAATAGGTTTTGCAGAATTTTTCCAAGTCCTGAAAAAGTTATAAAATAGGTTTTCTAGAATATTTTTAAGTCCCGAAAAAAGTTTCCTAATTAATATCTCATAAAGTTTTAAAGTTACAAGAATTTTTATATGACATTAATTATGTGATTTATTAAAATTTTTAATTTATGTTATATAACATTTTTATCTTAATGCTATACTTTTCGACTTATAATTTATAAATAGGTTTTGTAGAATATTTTCCAAGTCCCGAATAAAGTTTCGTTATTAATATCTCATAAAGTTTTAATGTTACGAGAATTTTTATATGACATAAATTATGTGTTTTATTAAAATCTTTAATTTAAGTTATATAAAATTTTTACCTAAATACAATACTTTTCGACTTATAATTTAAAAAATAGGTTTTACAGAATTTTTCCAAGTAATTATTTACTTAAAAGAATTACGTTTTTGTATACTTTGTACTTTTTTATTATTAGAAGGTCTTCCTAACCCAACTGTATTTTCCCAATTGTCTAGAATTACCTACCTTTTTAAATCAGCAGCGTGGTTTTTAACATCTGACAGTTGGCATTTGACATTGGACCATGCGCAGTACCTCGACATTTGACAGATGACATTTGACAGATGAAATTTGACAGATGACATTTGACAGATGACATTTGACAGATGACATTTGACAGATGACATTTGACGTTTGACATTTGACGTTGACGCATGCGCAGTGTCTAAAATAGAGCTAGCTCACGTGGGCTATTAATCTAGATTTCGAGATAAAATATTTATCCGGATTGGGATGGCGTTGAACGCACTAGCTCCCTCTACTCTTGTCTTTCATTAAAGTGGCAAAATAGATGCCTCTTCAAAACCCATGCTTTTAAAAATATCCCCCTAGATTGTTAATCTAAGGTCAAATATCCAGCTAAACAATACATTTAATATTATTAGTGCAATCACAAACAAGTAATTAAATAAGGACTGTAAGAGTAAAACTGTATTTTATGTACATCATATATTATTTGCGCAAGGAGATTAAAATACTAAAACTAGTGCAGTATCCCCATTTTAAACAAAATATAGCTCCTAAAATTGTATACACAACACCCAAAGCATGGTTTACGGCTTTGAAACTCAGGTAAAACTATCTCCAACATTAGGTTTAAGAGACATTATTGCTACGTGAAGCCTGATAAAGCAATTTCACTGAGTGTACAGTAAAGGACGGCTTATCGGGGCCATTATCAGTTTACCGGGCCGAGATGGCAGTCCGGAAGGATATCATTATCAGCTACACAAACCATTATATTCGACGAGAAGCAGCGGGGCCCCAATTTCAAAATTGAACGTAGTAACTAACATAAATGGATAGAAAGGACAGCGCGATTTTCTACGAAGTAATAATTAAATTGTTATTTAGACACATATAATATGTATTATTTTCCAATTTTAACTAAAATATACAGGGTGGTTCGGTTTGATAGCAATAAAAAGAACAACGGAAATGGAAATATGCATATATTTATGTAAAATCAGGGTGTAAATAAAAACAGTGAAATGGACATCTTGTATATATTTTCCGTAAAATCCTAAAGAACGCCAACAAAATTAATATAGATTTTTAAATAAATCAGATAATAGAAAAGAGTTAGAGTAAACACCTAAAATGCCCAATATACTGGTTAAATAAAATTGTGTTAATTATTATCATTTATAACAAAAACAAATCAAATAATTTTAATGTTAGGTGTAGCTGCTTGACAGAATGTAGATCTTTGTGTTTGGGAATTTTAGTTATTTAGTGTTACCATTTTCTATTTTCTATTTTAAAGGCAAAATTTTCAAATAAATTAAATTAATTATAGTGTTACTAAAAATGAATCGTATTAAAAAATAACCTGCTTTTAAAAGAAAACCATGAATAAGGTTTTAATTTATGTCGTATTTTTTTAATTTCAGATCGGTCTATGTCTATATGTTGGCTCGTCTGTTGAAGCCCTTACTTCCAAACAAATGGGATATTAGGTTTATGTTTGGTAGACGTATAATATTGAAAAGGAGTGCGCAACCTATAGTTTTTAGAGCTTTGTCGCTTTAAGAAAAAAGACTAAAAGTGGTGAAGGTTGATAATTCATGTAATATTTAAATCATTTTCTTCTAATGAATGAATTATTTGGTGTCCAGAATTGTGCTGGGGAGTTAAAGGGTAGAAAAATATATTAAGGTATATATTTTAAGATTTTGAGGACAAAGTATTTAAAAACAAGATATTTTAATATATACAACCCTATTTAAAATGGGGTGGGGTAAAGCATGGATAATTTTTTTTTTGTTTAAAGTAACAGTACTTTATTCTATATACACTTATGTACTCTGTTTTAGTTATCAGAATTTTTTCTTTACTTGTGTCTTAAAGCCTACTTACATACCCACATACTTACGTACAGAGTGGAAATATGGAACGCTCGAAATACCTCCCACAGCGTTTATCAAATTTTTATGAAACTATGTGCTTATAGGTTCGAAATTACGCCGGATCGAATGGTGAGCTTCGCGTCGTTGCCAAGTTTACCTTTTTGCTGAAATCGAATGAAACTTCGTTTTTTTAAACGGAACACCCTGTATTTGATTCAGTTTTTGAGTTCTGCTTAAAATTGTATATACTTTTTGTATAAAGTTTTTTTTTCTAACGATAACAGTTTCTGAAAGAATTAAGATTAAAGTAATACTTAATGTATTTTACCTATAAATACAAGAATAAACAATACAGGAGGCAATAACTTAACAACACAAAACAAAATTAAATCGGATGCTTAAAATGTTGCCCATTTACTTCCTGGCAATAAGCTAAGTTTTGCGTAAAAGCATGTAAAACATTTAGAAGGCTGTCAGTTTCCTCAATTCTCCTACATTCTGCTTCTATCCTTAACTTTAAATCATCAAGGTCAGTGGGCTTGGTTATGAAAACGACATATTTTTAGGTGGCCCCACAAAAAATAATCTAGGAGCGACAAATCCGGAGACCGAGCTGGCCACTTGATTGTGCCCCTATGTCCAATCCATCTTCCAAAAAAAATACATTATTTACATACTGCCGAACATTACGGGCATAGTGCGGTGGGGCTCCATCCTGCTGAAACCATATTTCGTCACTTGGTGCTTGATTATTGCCTAAAATATCATTTTAATATAATCAAAAAAAAAGTAAAGTATTACTTTTTTTACTAATGGGAAAGTTTGTCGGACGAGCCGTAGGCAGGTGTAGTAGTAAAAAAAAATAATTTACACAACTTACGATTATTTGAAAATAGTTGCACAAGAGCCGGGACAATTTCATTTCTTAAAAGCTGCAGGTATCTTTCCCCATTTAACGTCACTTCCATGAAGAATGGGACAATTATTCTTTGACCTATTATACCAGCCCAAACATTTACTTTTCGATGGAACTGGGTGTGATTTTCGCGTTTCCAGTGAGGGTTTCCCTGGCCCAATAACGACAATTATGTCTATTAACAGTTCCGTTTAAAAAAAAGGTTGATTCGTCAGAGAAGACTATCTGGGGGACAAAATCTGGATTGGCGTCGCAGCGCTCCATCATAATTTCACAAAATTGCAAGCGTCTGTCATAGTCGTTTTCTGAGAGCTCTTATATCAGTCTTCTTTTGTAGGGATAAAACTTTTCGGTTTTTAGCAGGCGGTCTAATGACATATGGGAAATGTGATTTTCTTCTCCCATTATTCCGGTAGAAAGGTGGGGATTTTCCCCTAAACTCAACAAAACGTTTATAGCCTTATCAACATCTGTTGAACTTTTAGGTCGGCCAGAGTGTGCAGCATCTTTTACGTGTCCAGATTCACGGAATTTTTTAAAAACTTTGCTTACAGTAGATGTTGTTAACGGATTTCTGTCAGGATATTTGTCATTAAAACTATTACAAACTTCTTTATGTGTTCTCATTCTGTCCCCATAACCCAGTATCATTAAAATTTCGATTCTTTGGGTTTCATTAAATGATCCATTTTGTGTAAATAGTTTGTGTAAAAATATTGACAATGTCAGATATTCCAGGTAAGCTTCCATGTGCAGGTATTTGTAGGTAAAACACATTTAGTATTACTTTAATCCTTATTCTTCCAGAATCTGTTATCGTTAGAAAAAATACTTTATACAAAAAGTATACACAGTTTTAAGCAGAACTTAAAAACTGAATCAAATACAGGGTGTTCCGTTTAAAAAAACCAAGTTTCATTAGATTTCAGAATAAACTTGGCAAGGACGCGGAGCTCACCATTCGATCCGGCGTAAAAATTGGATAAACGGTGTGGGAGGTATTTCGAGCGTTCCATATTTATGTTACACTCTGTATAATAGCGTTGTGGTTGTAATAAAATGGTATACAACCTTAGAGGATAGTTTTCATTAATATCTCAAGATTAAACCAAAACTAACCACAACTAACTAATTTCTCGACAGTAATTAAATACATTCCCCATAGGTACTATTCAATATACTTTGTATTTATTCTTTTTATTTTAACAAAATAAAATCCGCGGCCGTATTTTACTTCCATCTCTTAACTCTTGAAATCTTTCGTATTTAAAGAAATAGTACTTTATCTTTTTCTCAAGTTTCCTTCCTCTTTTGTCCTTTCTTTAATTTTATTCGGTTTCAAGTCTGCAATTACTTTTGGTAATGTCGTAGCATTAAAATTTTAAATCTTTTCTATGCATGGTCAATTTATCTAGTTGGTATTGTCCTGACGGGAAAATAAGCAGACATTTCTAAAACTCCTTGGTAACTATTTTCTTAGTAATAACACTTAATAATTATGTTTTTTTTAATTTTTGTGGCTCTTTGCTAATTAATTCGATTTAAAGAAAAAGAACAGTAACACGGTAAAAAAAATATTCTCAAACTGCTAGTGTTTGCTCACCAGTACAGGGTAAGAGTACTTCTTTTTGGCAACATAAGACGCTAGATTCTTTCCTATATTTATAACTCTTGGGACTCTAATGACACAGGTTTACAAAAAAAAATGTCCCGACTATTTGACCGGTATTTCTGCACCCGAATCTGAATCCGGGGTCAGTTTTTCCCCATTACGTTAGAAAAACGAGATTTTAAGGTCACATCCCCACAAAAAAAGGCCGAGATCTGTGGGTTATATTTTCATGTATTTTTCGACCCTGAATTCAAATCCGGCCTTAGAAAAGGCCCTACACGTCTAAGACTGGCCCTAGAGGCGGAGAGTTACCCCTAGAAGGGGTGGAAGATGGATTTCTGGGTGCCAGAAAATCCACCATGGTATCCCAATGTATTTTTTAACGCTAGACCCAAATTTGTGGTTAAAAAGTTTTTCCCCTATTGAAATTAACCCTCTAGGACCAAAGATACCCCTAGAGAAGGGGTAAAAATCAAGTTTTGCGCGCTGGAATTGCTACGCTGAACCTAAAGTTGTAATTTATGAGTTCTACATTAATTTTTTTTTGGTTTAACAAATCCCTTGTTAGAATTTAATGTTTTAGCAAAAAAGTCGAAATATCGCAACCTACGGGCTGGCCCTCAACAGAACATGCGGGACCATTTCAATGTTTACCTGAGACTCCAGTACTGACCAGTTACTGCAGGTCGATCTCGATTCAGCCAGAGCAAAATTAAGTTCAACGTTTAAGTAAGAAATGCAAATTTTTGCAAATGAAAACCCTCAGAGCCACTTTCTACCCCTCGTGGTGACACTAGGCTCTACGAAGAGCTCTTTCTTCAGGATCTTGAAGCATTCCAATCTTCGCCGGGTCAATTGCGATTAAGTCGCATCTAATCCGGTGTCAAAATTCAACGTTTTGGCGGGGAAATCGAAATTTGCTAGCTCAAATTTCTTTCTCCCCCTGAGCCGACCCTGGGCAAGATTTAGAGCTTTTTCCTAAAAGTACTTAAAAGCTACACAGGTATCCCTCAAGTTAGTAGGTTGCTCGAGAAGTTGTCCACGGACGGTATATAAGGGGGGGGTTTAGGGGGTCCGGACCCCCCCCATTCATATCCATCTTACTTGTCCAACAGAAAAAAATTACATGCACCGCGCCGATTGCAGAAAACGATAGTTGCTTAGTCCGCCGCAGTGCGGGGAATGGGCACTGCCCCCGCCGCCGCCACCCGCGCTTTGGCGGCGCGCACCAAACCAAGCTAGTCTAGTCTATTTTGTCTCTTCGCGTTGCGCAATTGTTATAATACAGAAAGAAGTGTCGCTTTTAAAAAGTATAAAAGAAACAAATCAGGTATCTCTTTTAAGTTTTTTTTCTAAGAAAGAGAGACCAAAGCCCAATGAACTTTTGTCAAAAGACAATGTGGACCTTCGTAACTTTTATTGCCTCTGCCCTTGGACGTCTTGATTTGTAATGGTTCAGAGTAGTCAACTCCAGAGTGAGAAAATGGTTGTGATGGTGTAACTCGTGCTGTCGGAAGTTGTCCCATTAATTGCTCGGTTGTCTGGGCCTTGAATCGAATACACTTTATGCATTTTCCAATGTTAGTTTTGACTGTTCTTTTCCCATTGATGATCCAGTACATTTGCCGAATGTATGCTAATGTTAGCTGGTTTCCGCCGTGTAGGGTTTTCCAATGAGCATATAATAACCAATTTGCTAAGGTGACTATGAGAATGCAAAATCGCAGGTGTTTGGAGTTAAATGACAGATGCGATTTTCTCTAGTAGAGCATCAATTTCCTCTTTGGGGACCCTCCCTTGTCAAAACTATAGCTACGTCCGTACGCTCTATATGACCTTAAAATATCGTTTTCCTGACGTGGTGGGAAAAAAATTACCCCGGATTCGGATTTAGGACGCCGAAATAACTAAGAATACCATGGTCAGGTCAAATAGTCGGGACATTTATTTTTTTTTTGTAAACATGTGTAATTTTTAAAAATGATTGTCTTAAAAACTACTAATAGGGCACCTATTATTTCACTAATTTTTAATTCGCATGGGATTTCCTGTCTCGCCCAAGATGCAACACTTTATAACAACTATTCTAAAAAATTATCCCCAAACAAGGAAGTTTTATTTAATTTATTTTTTATTTCCCATTCTCAAATTAAATGAGTTTTTACGTTTCAACATTCAATTCCACTCTTGTGCAAACCAGGAATTTTTAAATGAAAGAACTCAAAATAAGTTAAAAGCCGCCGGTACGGTAATAATTTTATTTAATTGTGGTGTTGCGGAATTCCTTTTTGTCGTTTTGTTATGGTGAGTGTGTGCGCGGTGCGCCAGCAAAAAAATGGCCGCGAATAATTTAGAATAAAACGTGAGCCTGCATGTTAAATAAAGTATGAAAATATAATTCGTTTTTGATGTCTTGCTAAAAAATTTTGGTATATTTTTAGAATAATAATAAACTAATTTAAAACAAAAAATGTCATTTTACAAACAATTTAAGGTTCAGTGAACGTACAAACGTCAAGTCAAAATTGAAACCTAAATACTGAATGTCCCTAACATATTTTTCTTTAGACCTAAGTTTAAATTCTCTTATTAATTTGATTTTTTTTGCCAATAATAATTTATATTAGAAATAAATATTCCTATTTAATAATAAAGATTTTGACAACCTAGCTTCGTAGAACAAAATGAATGTTATTTTTTATAGTTTATTTTGTTTTCTGGGAATGTTAGTTTCAAAGAAAAATTATTTGTCGTTTTTTTCAGAATAAAGATATTTTTAAATTATTTTTAAAATTATACATTTTTTATATATTATAAAGAGCTAGTCTGCTCTTGCAATAGTAGTAACAAAAAAAACATGAAAAGATATAAACAGATTTAATTCTTTATAAAATTAATTTGTTTTTAAGTATTATAATAAAATAATTATTTTTATGAAAATTATATAAAAAATGAGTTTAAAATAAGTTTGTTTTTCATTTTTTCATATAATTTTATAAAAATAAATAAATTAGTTTTTACAATTTTCTGAAGACACTGCAGAAGCGTTTTTTTATAGAAATATCCGCTTTTAAGTCTGTCAATCAAACTGTATGCTGGTGTAAAAATTATTAATATCCGGCAAGTTATAAAATACTGTGCAGAACTTTCTGTTATGTTAAATAAACTTATTAGTTGTTAAAGTTTATGCCACGACTAACTTAACTCGAGAAACAAGATAATAGGGAGTTATTTAAACTCTCTCTGTGAATGCTAATACATGCAAATCTTTTTAGTCAAAAGATAATCTATAATCTGTTAATTTTGATGTTAAATGGGCGCCCGTACAAGTAATATAATATATTAGATTATAGATCATATTCTTATACAACCTTTGGATTGACTGGTTTAGCAATCCTAGAATTAATCAAGACTTAATTAGGGAATCCTGGAATTAAACAAAATTTAAATATTTGGTTAGATCCAAAACTTACATCACTTTTTAAATGTTATACTAAACTGGCCAAATACTAATAGTTTTAAGGACTACTCCTTAGTTTAACTTATATTTAAAAGTCTTACAACACATCAACTTGACTGGCTGCAAATTAAAACCAGCCTCGAGACAGCCTCAACTTGTGTAGTACCTCCAAGCAACAGGATACTAAAGTCCAAAAACCATAATACGCTGAGTTCAGTCAGCAACTACATTTACATAAAATCAGGATGTGTAACAAAACCGTCTAAGCTTCTAAGAAAAGCAGTCTAAAGAAAAAAAAAACACAGGAATGCCGTCACAACAGAAAGACCTGTTATAAGATATGCCTAAAATGGCCTTCAGAGATTCATTTATTATTTTTTTGAAAATTATTACTTAATTAAATAATAAGAACATTTTATTAAATTTAAAAATTTAGTTACTTTTGAAACCAACATATTGATAACCGGCTGCAGATGACTTATCTTGAACTAAAAGATCACAGAATTACTTTTTACCTTAACTCCACAACATTAGTTTATCTTGGGCTTTTAAGTTAAAAAATAAATTGATTTTTAGATTTTTGTGAATTATATAACCTCTGTTACCTAAAGAAAGAAAATGGATATGACGAAATGTTACGCAAGTCAAGTTGTCCTGCTTAAACATATTTAAAAATATAATTTGTTATAATTTAAAGTACTCTCACTTAATTATTTATCATTCATAAAAGCAAAACATAAACAATTAATTTATATATCAACTGTTAAAATTTAATCTAAAAGTATTATCCTATTATTACGGTTTTTAGAAAATAATCTTAAAAAGGAAAAATACCGCTTAAATTTAATCCTCAAGGACTGGGCATGGAACATGCGTAAAGCTAATGGGGAAGACTACAAAGAACTGTGTGTAAAAGTAATGTGAAATATCGTTGCCAAAAAACTGCAGGAAACATATTTTCCAGAATTTAATATCGTGTTCGACCCAATCCACGACATTACCTTTAAGCGAGCGAGACGCTCAAAATGCGAAAAGGAGAAGTCTCCAAAAACATGAAGAAATAAGGAAAACAACTTCAGCTTCTTTAAATATGGACGACTACTACAAGATGGTGTCCTTATGGGATGAGACAACCCCAACCGGGTTGCAGCGTAAATTTTACTTCATTGCAGCAGTTGAGCTTGCTTGGAGGAGCGGAGAAGCGGCTCGTTGCTTAACAAAACATTTTAAAGAAGAAATTGATAATTATGGAATCAAAACAGGTAAGATATTGCTTTTTAATATTGCAACAAAATCTGTAAATGTTTATTGTAACTTGGCAGAAAAAACGCCTATATCAAAACAAAATATGTGCGCATACTTTTTATCTTGGCGTAAAATCTGTTTTCGCAATTATTTAATGTCTTTTTTTTTAAAGCCTTTTTTGCAATACCTTGTATAAATCACGTTTTGCCATTTTTTAGCATCCAAAATTTGCTAGCTGTACTATTTTTGTAAAAAAATTAAATAATCAAAAACGATATATAACCACTAAAATTCCTTTTGCTTTTCCAAAAAAATTAAAAGTTACATACATCTACTTTAAAATCACACTACAAAATATATTTTGACATTTAAGTCAAATTATGTATCCCTTGTTTCAGGAAGGATCGAGTATAACACAGTCTTCGGCAAAACTGCACAAGGTGGTGCAAAAAATCTGTGCGATAGCAAGTGGCTTGTTCTTAATTCAAAAAGTTTTTTCCGGTACGTTTGTACAAATCCCTGTTAAACAAACGAACGTCTAAAATAACTGGATGGTTTAAAAACATTCTTGTTGGAAGAAATGAACTGTCAAAATCAACAAAAGACGCAGCCCAAAAAAAAGGTATGAACACGACAAAAGTTAAAATATCTAACCATTCTATGCGATCAACTGCTGTTACTACTCTGCAGCAACTCATCAAAATCACAGGGCATTCTAAAGCTGCGTCTATCCAACCGTATCTACAAATAGACAGTCAACATAATTCAAATATCATTACTGCCTTAAGAACCGTCCAAAATAATGTACCATCTACAAGCTTCGAAGCTCCCTTAAAAAGACAGAAAATAGACACTTCTTCGAGCCAACACCATCAATCGTTTGACAATGACGTTTGATAATTAAAAACAATTTAACCGATATGGCTAACAATACTCCTGTAACCTACAATAATTGTAATTTTTATATTAATTGTAATTTAAAATGAGTTTGAAGTAATTACCTGTCCTAGCTTAAAAGTTATATTGTTCTTATTAATTATTGTTCTTATTGTTTTAATAAAAAAAAAATGTTGTATTAAAATAAAATGTTTATTTAACTCAGGAAATCATGTTACCAAATATCCCTCGTCCATCTAATTTTTTCTGTGGAAAAATTGTAACACTCGTTTCTAAGTAATCTGTTTAAACAAATTCCTTAGAAACTCGTTTTTCCGAATTTTTCCGGAAAAATGAAATCACTAGGGATATTACCCCGAAAAACTACACGTTGGCCGGTCGTCACCTTTAGGCACAAATTTATACTGTAATCTCATGTAGTTAAAAAAATACGTTGTAAAAACTACCGAACTCCATAGTTGCCACACCAGTTTGTCGCGTCGAAGTTGTGTCGAAAAGTGACCACCTTGTTTCAAATTAAAAAGAAATGACAAAGATTATAAAGTATTAACTTATTTTTGTACATTATATTGCAAGGAACAAAAGGAAACGTTACAACTTTAAATATTATTTTAATAAGACCTGGTGATTACTCATATAACCCTAGATTTTAAAAACGGACAAATGTAATTGGTAACTAAACCAATAAAGCATTATACGGTATAGTCTGTCTCAAAGTATATCGTTATGGCTTTTGACGGGCCATACCCCAATAAACCTTTAACGATTTTATTACCTATTGTTATTGGGTAAACCCATTTGGGCAGGGGTGGGCCAGGTATTTCTTGAGTATTAACCATTAGGCATATACATATTTTGGCTAATATTTTAGTGGCAGTGTTACATAACCATTTTTACTGTGCGTTTCAAAAAAGTTGTTTTACGAGAATATAACTATGTCGCGTCGAAATCATTTGCCATTAGATGCAAAACAGGTTGTGAAAAATGTGTATAAAACTTTAATCAGTAGAGGTCTAATTAAACAAGAAGCTTTAAAAGAAACCTGTCTACTTACAAAAACTCCAATATCATAGATAAGGGATATTATTATTAGTGAAGAATTGAACAAAGAAAAAACGTAGTGTCTATACAATAGTGATCAGGACCTAATGAGAAAGCAAATATATTGTCTTTATGAAAGCGGAGTTATTCCTACCTTGGATAAACTGAAAAAGAAGCTAGACGAAGACAAAACCAATATAAATATTAGCCGTACCACCCTCCATAGAGTTTATTGTAAAATGGAATTTAAATACCGCAAAATAGACAAAAGACAAGTGGTAATGGAATCGCACAGATTACGTACTTGGAGATTTAATTACTCTCAAGAAATTACAAGATATAGTTAAGAAAACAGATCCATAATTTACCTTGATGAAACATGGTTCGATACACACGACACAGTATTCAAAGGATGGGTTGATTCCAGTCAAAACTGTCAGACAAAGGAACGTTCAAATTAAGGAAAACGCATTACCATAATACACGCTGGTTCAGAAGACGGATTTGTCCCAAACTGCTTGCTGTTGTCTGCAAAGAATATTAAGGATTTTAGCTTGGATTATTATGAGGATACAAGTGCAGAACTTTTAAAAAACTGGTTTCAAAATTATCTTTTAAAAAATATTCCAAACAACAGTGTTCTTGTCATGGATAACGCAAGCTACCACAGCCGTCTGCTACACAAAGCACCAGCTTCATCAAGTTCAAAAACTAAAATCCAGGAATATTTGTTAGAAAATGATATTTATTTTGATTTCAGTTACAAAAAACGCAACTTTTGGAAGTCCCAAATTCATATGCAATTAAAAAACAATATGTATGTGATAATTTGGCTGAACAGGCTGGGCATACTGTCTTACGGCTTCCCCCGTATCACTGTATGTTTAACCCCATAGAGCATTTGTGGAACCAAGTAAAATCAAAGATCAGAGCAGAAAATGTTACACCTACTTTAAGTCCTAGTGTTAAAAATTTGATAAAAAATGTAATTATTAACATACCAGTTGAGAGCTGGAAAAATTCACTACATCACATTATAAAAATTGAGGACTCTAACATTTCTATCCAAAACAACATAAATCCTATTGTAATTAATCTTAATGATGACTCTGATAGTAAAACAGAATTAGATTTAGATATTTAGCTTAAAAATTTAATTATGTATAGATAATGCAGTTATAAATTTATTAAAACTTTGCATGTTTTTAATTTTTTAATGTAATTTTAAGATTATACTTACCTAAATAAACAATAAATTATAAATCTTTATATTATTAAAGTCCGTCCCTAATGTTCTGTCTTTTAATACCTACCAATCCGCAGTTTTATTGCTGTCGGCAGGTATAATCCATAAATGAAGGCAAGAGCTAACACGGTATACTTTGAGACAGAGTATACCCTATAAAAAAAAACTACGTTTTAATAAAAATTCAGTTAAGCAGTATATGAGCTATTCAGAAATATTTTGGGGAAATATTGGATTCCTACGTGCAGATAGTACTACTATTTTTTTTTTTAATTGTATTTAAGGAATATTTAGGGACTTACAAATTTAGTATTATAAAATTTATTATATTTGTTTTATATATTTTATTTATTAATCACATTTTATACACATACATTGTTAATTATATATATTTTTACTTTTGTTTTTATTCAGTTTACTTAACCCAATTCTCGTTAAATATTCTTATATATGGGTGTGAATTTAAATAAAGTTTGGAACTGCATTATATACACAAGTTGGACTATTAGATGCACAACAAATGCAGTAAACTTTTCATCGCATCTCAATGAGCCAGGCTAATGGGGTATGGCAAAGTTTTAAAACTGTTTGTTTTCGAGTTTATATGCTTTAAGTTTAAAATTTGTGTTTGCTGTGGAAAATCCTTCAATTTATATTGTAAATCGCAACGTATAAAGTGTAGAATAAGATAAATAAACTATGATATACAATGGTTTTAATATGTATTTCAACATTAAGGGCTACTTCCTCGGGTGCATAATAAAAACTTACCTTATGCCACTCTTATATTTGGTAGGTTGGTTATCCTGACATCAGTTTGACCCCATTAGGTCGGGATCAAGGGCATTTCAAGGTTAAAGCGACTTGAAAAACATAATTGTACACTCTTAAAATTTTGCAGATTTGACCTTAAAATGCCTAAACTAACCACACTAACCTTAACTCGTTTAAATATAAAGCTATTATAAGCTTAAGCAATTTACAATTTATGAATTGTTTACGGTTTTAAGTAACTTAAGGTTATATTATAACCTAATAAACTGGATAACAAACTGTTTAAACCAATAAGGCCAAATTATTAATATCCTGTTTGTCGAATTTATCCTTGTGGTAAAGACAAAATGTGTCGAGTGATTCGTCAGACAAAAGTCACATTCTATTTTTGCCAGTGGGATAAACTTGACTTAATGCATGCTGTCAGCAGGGCCGTATTTAGGTACGGCCGCGCCCTTGGCGAGGCTTAACATTTGCGCCCCTTTCCTACACACTGGGGGATTTGGGGAGTATGGAAAACTCCCCAATGAAAACGGGGAGTCCGGGGGTTTTGCCCGGAAATTTTTCTAAATTAAAGTGCAAAGTTGTAGGTTTAAAGTTTTTTGATCCGAGAATTTCGTTTCGTTTTAGGGTTATGATCAGTGAATCGTCACTCTATGCTTTAGCATTGGTTTCTTATTTCGTACTGTCTTAATTTTAGCCAACATAGCAATCCATAATAGTTCGAGAAATGTTAGAAGATTTTAATTTTAAGCTATTGATAGTAAAAAGAACTAGTGTTGCTGCTAAACACGAATCTTAAGTCAAAATCGGAGACAGCAAAAAATCGAAAAAATAAACAAAAACCGATACGGTACATTTACCAACAGAAACCTGCTATCACGGAAAAAATTATTAAAACAAAAAAGAGCCTTCTAAATTGTCTATATAACAAGTTATATAGACGTTTTTGAAGTTTTTTATTAAAAATTATTCATTTTGTTTCTTTTAATTCCAAATCACTCAAAATTTGCAAATAAAAATTCCAAAAAGAAAAAAATATAATTTTCAATTTCTTTCCTGGGGTGTACTTTAAAAAATCCTGATTTTTTTTTTTTTTTTTTTGATTATAACTTGAATAATATTGCATTTAGATAAAAATGTTATAAAACTTTAATTAAAGGTCTTATAAAAATGCATAATTTATGTCCTATAAAGTTTCGTGTATCTTTTATAGTTTTTAAGATATTGACTTAAAAAAATTGTTAATATCTGAAATTAAACCTTTTTTTGATTTTTTACTGTTTCAACCCCAATTTTGATTTTAAATTTATATTCAGCGAAAAAAAAAATACGACAGAAAATTCTAGTCTGACACTCACCACCACACACCACTTGTTTTTGTGGACTTGTGTAATTAAATTAAGTATCTATCTAACTTGAAAATTTGTTAAAAACATGTTCTGTTGTAATTTATTTATTTAAATAATTTTGTTGATAATAATATGACTACGATACTGAAAACTGATGAAAAAAAATTTTCATGGCCGATTTTGCACCCCCGGGTAGTTGCGCCCTTGTAGGCCGCCACTGCCTAAATACGGCGCTGGCTGTCAGTGTCTAAAATATCGTTTTATGACACTGGTGTTAAAAGTAGCACTTGTGCTATAAGTGATTTACTTTTAACACAGATAAAAATTACAGAAACCTTATACTTAGATCAAAATAAATTATTTCTTTAATTAAAAGTACAAACTACTGAAAATACAATTAGAATAAGAAACTTCATGGCCAAGCTCATTGGTGGTTGTTACACAATTTACTTTGGTAAGACATGTACTCGCGCAGGAAGCAATGTCATCCACCAAAGTTTTGGACAAAATTTGATCAGCATTTTTTTTTCTCTTGTAGCGAGTCTTCTATATAACCCTCTGCTACTGTACTGGACTTCCGTTCACCATGTCTCTTAATTGTAGTAAGATTAGAACCAGAATCCGTCAAAAAACTAGCTGAGGAACGTCGGAAGCAATGTCCAGTGTAAAGATGGGAATCTGGCAAATTTAGAAATTTATCCATTTGGGCAGGAATGTTACCAAATGTGTTGATTTCACCTTTAATATCTTGCTTATGTCGTGATTATTTATGTTGTTTATCGGCTTTTACATGGAGTAATTTAACCAGGGCGTAGATGAATTCCGTATTTTGGACTTTTCTTCAAAGTACGCAAGGAGCACTTTTTCACTGGCATTTTTGCCACTAACATTTTTCTGATCACACCTAAAAAAACGATCGTATGTAAATTTGTATTGTTGCTTTGACTTACTAGGCAAAAATTCAAAAGTAAAAAACTCATTTTCTTTATCACTTTCCATCGAACAAGAATTCGCAATTATTTGACGTTACTTGTCAACAAAGACAAATCATCAAATTATTTTTTTTTTACCTTAGCAACTTATTTCATAGATCAATTACATAAAATTAGATTTTAAAAATAATAATAATTGCGACGATAAAAAAATCATTAATTTGAACTTTTTATGGTGTTTAAAAAAAAAGTGTATGATATACGTGCTAAAAGTAATTTTATTTTGTTCGAAGACACCTTTTCACAAAATAAAATGTTACTTTTAGCACATATACGGGGAGGCCGCCATATTTTGACCCATTTTAATCGAGAATAACATTGGAACAAATAAAGGTATCAAGATTCGGTTTTTGCAGATGCACTTATAATTCTTTAAAGTTTATTCTCGTACCTTCACGATTTTATTGTGACATTCCATTAGCTCAAAAAAAATGGCCGATTTTCCATTATAGGACAACTATGTTATTTTAAATGGAACACCCTGTATATGTTTCTATATTTTTAAAATTTAATCTTTCCCCTTTAAAAAAATGTAACACAAGCTATGGTTATCTCAAAAAACAACGTATTTATTGACCTTCGAAAAATTGACTGCATGTCGACCAACAATATTATTTAACAATTAAAATTTGCTTCATATGTAACAAAAAAAAAAGGATCGCCAAAGGTTTAGGTTATTCACAAAATAATAGTTACAATAAGGTTACATTACTTTTTAAAAAACTACTGTAAATGTTGAAAATGCCTTCCGCCGACTTCGACGCACTTATTTAAATTCGATAAAACTATTGACTAAAAATTCTTCAGGAATATTTTCTGTCATGTTTCGGATATTAATTTAATTGCTCTAAATTTTGGGGAAGTGGACTATAACCCCCTCTTTCACATATCCCCACAGAAAAACTGGAACAGTCAAATCTAGTAAACGAGGTGGCCAGAAATAGGGTCTCCTCTTCCAATCCACCGGTTTCCAAAAACGTTGGTCAGTGAATCCTTGGTAATGTTAGCATAATGTGGTGTAGCTCCATCTTGTTAAAAATAGACGAAATTCAATAGATTTTCTTCTTGCAATTGGGGAAAAAAAAAATTTTTTCAGCCTATCAACGTAAGTCCAAGAGGTTACAGTTGGTTCATGAAAAAAAAGGCCCATAAATTTTTTGCTTTGACATACCACACCAGACTGTGACTTTTGGCGAATCTCTAACGTGTTCGTTATATTGTCGAGGATTTTCTGTTGCCCAAAACCTGCAGTTATGCTTATTTACTTTTCCATTGAGGTGAAATGTGGCTTTGTTCGACATTATTAGTCTATCCAAAAAATGTATATTGTTCCTTACTAAATTTTGAATTCTCTGGCAAAATTCCACCCTTTGTGGAAAATCAGTTTCTTTTATTTCTTGTAACAGTTGAATTTTGTATGGCTTTAATTTAAGTTCTTTTTTCATGATTTCTTGTACTGTAGTTTTAGGAATATGGACTGAACTTGAGATTTTTCTTGTTGACAATGTTGGATCTTCCTGAGTTATCTCCAGAATTTGTAACGTTTTATTTAGCAAATTCTCATTGTTTAATTTCTTTTTACGGGCTAAAGATCCTGTACTCCAGAATTTTCTGTACCAGATTTTAATTGAATTTTTTGTGGGTGGAGCTTTATTAAACATGTTTCTAAATCTTCGCTGGGTTTCTTTTACTGATTTGGTTTCGGCAAACATAATAACATATTTTCCTTTTTCGCTTAACGAGAACATTTTGCGCTTCCTAATTAAAATAACTTGTCAAAAATGACCAACAATGGCTGACAATGAGGCTTGTTGCTGTTACGGAAACGAGATAACTTTGTTTCCACAGGCGACTTTTCAAAAAATCCTTTTAAAATAATATTCCTATTCGACATACAGTCAATTCTTTGGAGGTCAATAAATACGTTATTTTTTAAGATAACCATAGCTTGTGTTACATTTTTTTAAAGGGGAAAGATTAAATTTTGAAAATATAGAAACATATACAGGGTGTTCCATTTAAAATAACATAGTTGTCCTATAATGGAAAATCGGCCATTTTGTTTTTGAGCTAATGGAATGTCACATAAAAATGGTAAAGATACGAGAATAAACTTTAAAGAAATATAAGTATATTTGCGAAAACCGCATCTTGATATCTTTATTTGTTCAAAAGTTATTCGCGATCAAAATGGGTCAAAATATGGACGGCCACCCTGTATCATAAATTACTATTGTATAATTAATTAGTTTGTCTATGGTCGACAGTTAAGCCGACGGCAGCCTGTACTTGGCGGCCTCACATAGACACAATATGATTCCATTTTTCGCCACTAAATAGAGACACAAAATATCATAACTTGCCCAGACATACAAAAATAATATTTTGCTATGAAAATTATATTAAAAGACCATTACCATACGTTTGTAACTTGTTGAACTCCTAAGTTATTAGGCGCATACAAAACCACATTTGACAAATAAGCCCTAAAACAATATCCCTTGAACAGTAAAGCAATTTCGGTGCCAATTTCTAAAATGTGAAAAATTTGCCGAGTATTATTTCGTAATTTAGTGTCTTGGAAGGAAAAGTGGACTGCCATGCCAAATATGAAAAGGATTTAAAAGTGGGTCTTATATTTTAAAGCTCTAGTGTTTCTGGAGTTTTATGTATGTGTCTGAAAAGGTTATATATTTAAGTAAAAAGGTTAAGTCGATTTAGGTTTAGGACCAGGAGTAAAAGAAAAATATATTATTTGGTATATGTGCTCGAATTTTCAATATTTTCCCAATATTATACAAAATAACGAAAATTAGTCTTTTAGGAAAAAAAATGCAAAATGAAGTAGAGAAGATATTTACCTAAAACCTTTGATTTTTTTTAATTTTTTGGGTATATTTCTTAGGTGCTGTCACCGACCTAAAAAAAATGTAGGTCCCCATATTTATGTTATATCCAGTTTGAATTTTATTTTTATTGGTAAATTTAGGGTACATATAAAAAACATTTAGTAATTCTAAGTTTTTTTTTTAAGTAAAGTCAATTTTTTTTAATTAAAAAACCGTATTTATTTTTTTTTGTAATAGGTAGTAACAGTTTTGTTGTAAATATTAAAAGATTTTTGTTAATGATTTTCTTACATGTACTAGAATTTAACCAAGGTTTTTATATGTTCCCTTTAACACCACATCCATAGCTCGTATCAATAAGCCATGCCATTACACTTACACGTATTAGTTCATATTATAAAACCACTGCACCGATTTTGAAGAAATCTAACTGTTCTCTTACTAGTTAAGTAAGTTAATGTAAGCCAATAAATAAAAAAGGGTTAAAATCCACCTAGAAATGCTGAAAAATGCGTGGACAAACATAAACACATACAAATATACATACATACATACAAATATACATAGTAAAAACATACATACACGAAAAAAAATTGAGTATTATTTGTTTGTAGGGCCTAAAAGAATATTACATGTAAATTTATTGCATTTTCAGTAATATAACATACATAGGCGTCATAAACATTTTTTTTTGGAAGTCGCTTAAAAATGGCGTCTCCTGCAAATTATACTAAAAAATGCATTTTAACCCATTAATAAATAAAATCTTGCAATAAAAACCCTTTTTTTTTTGCTTATCAAAAAGCTGTGGGGACTTGTCGCTCTTTTATATGTATTTTTGGTTCTGCAAAAAAAAATAGCCAATAAAATTAGTAAGCAGCTTTCAACAAATCAACAGAAGTGCCACTTTCATACATTGCTTTACAGTTCAACTGAACAGGCCTAAAACTTCTTATCTTGTTTATTCCTTCTTCCTAAAGTGCTTAGGCTGTAAAACCTTTTCCTGTAAAATTGTTTCTTTTCCTTTAAATATGCAAAGCAAATCATTAATTCTCGTTTCAATATACTGCCTCTTTTTTCACTTAAGACATGCACTGTACGATATAATTAGGGTTTAGCCTTTGTAAACTGCCTCAAGATTTAAAAAATATGGCTGTCTTAGTTTAAGCAAAAGCAATGTTTAAATAGCAAGAAAAGCTGGTCTGTGGCACCCGGCGATCCGGGTTCGATTCCCAGAGCCGGAGAGACACTTTAGGTATGTTATTTAAAAAACATCCGTGGTGGCATCCCATGTCGGTGCGTGAAAAGCAACATTTGATTTTTCAGGTTTGGGCAACGTTGACGGTACTTTTTACTTAGGTTTTTTATATGTATATTTAATAAGTAGGATATAATATCAAAAATAATCCGTCGAGTTCATAAAATAAAAAAGTAATAAAAAACTAAATAAAAAAATTTTTTTAAAAATATGTTAAATTTAGCACTTTGGCCTATATCGTTCAACATGCGTTAAAAAGAACGTACAATAATATTTTAAAAAGTTTTATTTTCACAGAAATTTCATTTTGGATATCCCTTCCGGGGGTAACCGGAATATGAAAGGGTTTATTATTGTACATGACATGAATTTCGTATCTTTTAGTAAACCTCTCCAAAACAAACTTTTAATTTCCCCAAAATAATTTTTAAATTTAAATAAGATATTTTTTAAATTATTGAATTTAAAAAATTGGTTAAAAAAAAAAATAAGAAAATTATTTTTTTTTTTTTCAAATTCCCCATTGTTCTTATTTTTTAAAATAAATAAGTTTATTTTTTAAAGGGGAAAAAAACCCAATAAAAAGATTTTTGCAAACATTAAATTTTAACAAACAAAATAAAGATGAATTAAAAATTTAAAAAAAAACCACATAATATGGAAAGTAAAAAAAAAAAAAACAAAATAAAGTCACTATAAAATTTAAAAAAATGACAACGGCAAAAATTGTTTTAAAAAAATCTAGTTTTTAAAAAAATTTTTATTTATTAAAAAACCCAAAAATTTCCACTTTTGAAAGTTTGGGGTTTGCAAGAATGTCTAAATTTAATCCAATTTATCCAAAAGGGTCAAAAATATTTTTTTGGGATGATGATGGTTTTTAAGTTGTTCAAACATGTTTTTAAAAGGTAAAAAGGGTTCTTTTTTTAAAAAAATTTCAATTTTTCCAAAATTTTTTTTAAAACTTTCTTTTTTTAGAAATTTTTTAAAAAAAACTGTTTTAATTTTTTTAAAAAAAAAAAATTTAAAATTTAAAAATTTCCCAAACTTTTTAAAATATAAAATTTTATATCCCCTTTTAAAATTTGTTAGGGTAATTAAAAACTTTTTTCAAGGATAAACCAGTAATTCCCTTTTTTTACATCAATAAAATTTTTTTTTGGCATGGTTAAAAAATAAATATCTTAAAATCCAAATGGGGGTAAAAGGGGTTGAACCAGAATTAAATACAAAAATAGACTTTATCACTTTTTTTAAAATTAACAAGAATAAAAATGGTCTGGGAATTTGAATTTTACCAACTTTTTTTTTCCTTTTTTTTTTTTTTTTTTAAAATTTATTTTTAAAACATAAAAAGTTTTATTTGAATATAAAAATTTAATTTTGGGGACCCCATTTCCCTTTTGGAAACCAAAAAATTTTTGCCAAAATTTAATTTTTTTTTTTTAAAAAAGGGAAAAAAAAATTTTTTAAATTTTTTGGTTTTTTTCGCACTTTTTTAAAAAAAATTAATACTTGGCCAAAAGGCCAACGATTAGGAAAGTTTTTTCCCATCGTTAAGCGAAGGTTTTCCTCTATGAATTCTTTAATTTTTTAATACTTTTTTATTTTTATTGTGTGCAGAGTAAAAAAAAATAAAATTTTTTTCCCCCCCCCTTTAAAAAAAAAACGAAATGATTTTTTAGTTTCTTAAAAAAAGGGTTTTTAAATTTTATTTTGAATGATGCCCTTTTTTTTTTAAAATAAAAAAAACATTTTTTTAAGATCACCCCAAAAAAAAGGTTTTTTTCTTGTTTTCAGCTTTATTACATATAAAGCATTTTTTTTTGGGTTTAAATTTTTTTTGCCGGGGGGAAAAAACCCAATATCGAGGAAACCCCAAAATAGGGCCCCCGAGGGATTTTTTTTTGCAGTAAGATAATTTTAATGCGGTTTTTATTGATTTGTAGAGGTCTAAAAATTTTTTAAAAAATTTAAAAGGGAAAAAAAAAACCCATTTGTGCATTGGGAAAAAGCATTTTTTAAAAAATTTCAACATAAAAATTTTGGGAAAAAAAAGGAAACCCAAATTTTTTTTTGAAAAAAAATTTACAAGACATACGGAGTCCTGGTCAGCTTAGTGTAAACCCTTTTTTTTGGGGTTTTCGAAATTCCCCCTAATATTAGTCAATTTTTTAACCGGGGCTTTTGGCCGTGAACACGAAATAAAATAAAAAGACCCTGGAGTCCCTTTCCCCTAAGGATATGTAAATTCGCTTTAAATTTAAATTTCCCCTTTTTACCAAATTTTTTTTTTATGGGGGATTTTTTGTAGGGGGTTTTTTAAAAAAATTAAAAATTTAAAACCCTTTAAACCCCCCAAAAAACTTATTTGGTTTTTAAAAAAAACTTTTAAAAAAACTTTTAAAATAGGTTTTTTTTTTAAAATTTATTGTAAAAGGAAAAAAGGTTTTTTTATTGAAAGGGTTTAAAAACTTAAATCCAATTTTTTAAAAAGAAAAGTGGTTTGGGCCAAATTAAAAAAACCTTTTCCCCTTTTTTTAATGGGATTGGGGTTCCCTTTTCCCCGGGCCCCTTTTTTCCTTTTTTAAATCTCAAAATTTAAATCCCTTTTTAAAAGGGCTTAAAGGGGGATTTATTTTCTCTGAACACGAATAGACATAGACAAGAGCCTGCGAAGTAGGGACCTGGGGGCGCGCTAAGAATGGTAAAAAGGGTCTTCGGGAAATTTTTCGACAATTCCTTCTAGTTTTGGGGCCCAAATTTTTGGGGCTACTAAAGATTTTCAAAGGTCGCTGAACACAAAAAAAAACAAGGGTCTGCGGGGTACCTGGTGTGCTAATGTTATGTGGATGCAGAAAACATGAGATGAGTTGTTTTACAATTTAATTTTTAAAAAAATTTGGGCTGGCGCAAACTGCACAAACATTGATTTTAAATTAGTAGAAAAAAAAAAAATTTGTTTGAAAAAAAAATGCAGAAAGAAGAAAAAAAAGGGAAAAAATAAAAATTTTTAAAAAATTGTATTTTTATACTAAAATATTATTAAAAAAAATTTTATTAATAAAAACCATAAGAAAATTTAAATTTTTTTTTTAACAAATAAACACAAAATTCCAAAAGACAATTGATATCAACCTACCGGGACACCGGGTACCTCGAAGACCATGATCTGGTACCGGGTACTGGAATCGATGTTTACACGACCCCTTAGCCCGCATCGGGTACCCACAGGCCCTTGTCAATGTCATATTTGTGTTAAGCAACTAAAAAAAACCCCTGAAAAACCCAAAATTTAGGCTAAAAACCTTTCTTAAAGCCCAAAAAAAACCCCCCAACCACCATGGCGGCCCCGGGGTACTCTGCAGGCCCTTTGTTAATTCATATTCTTTAAAGGAAATTAGAAAACCCCGAGTAAAAAATTTGGGGGCTTTTCCATCATTATTTACCTAGTTAAAAATTTTTTACAATTGAAATTTTAAAATCCTTTGAAAAAATTTTTCTAATGCGCAAATGCAGTTTTTCTTTTCCCCATTCATAAAATTTGTTCAAAAATTTTTGGTAGATTCATACAAACCGAATGAAAAAAACCGCATTCAAATCCATCTTACTGCAAAAAAAATCCCCGGCTTTTTTTTTCGTTTCCTTGCCCAAAACATTTTGACGTTTGATTTTATTTTATACCTTATATAGAAAATTAATCATTACAATAAAAATATTTTAAGGGTGGTCAGGCAACCAGTTGGTAAAGAATATGGATGCCATGATTAAATTTTTATATTCTATCGATCAAACCTATTTTAAAACATTGTTCTTATATCTTTTATATTAATTTTACAAAAAAATTAGAAAAAAAAATTTTTAAAAAAAAATTTGGTCAAGTTACAGATTACCAGACCGTTGGTTTATTCCTTGTCTAATATTCAAAAAGTAATAAAGTCTATTTTTGTACTTCACCTCTTTTTACGACGGTCGCCGCTTGAAGTTTTAATTGAAATTGTATTTGATTCATATCAACTCTTTTACCTAATAAAAATTTGTATTAATAATACTGATTTCTTTAACTTTGTAAACCTTATTTTGGTTAATAGTAATACTAATAGTGTAGTCTTTAATTAGGTTAATATAATCAGTAACAATTACAAAATATTTATTTATCGATCGTTGTTTCCTTAAACGTTATTCTATTCTCAAATTTGGGCCCCCAATCAAAAATGATATTTTAATTACTTGTTTTTTTATGTGGGAAAATAATCAACTTCATGATGGATATTCCGGAAATTGGACGGGAAAAAAAAAGTTGGGAAAATGGCAAAAAGGTCCCGCGGTAATTTTGTGTTTTGTCGGGCGAAGTTTAATTTTCTTAAATTGAATCATTTTTTGAAGGAGAATAAAAATGTTGGACTTAGATAAGAAGCATAAAGTTTATGTTGGTTTTAACCTAAAAAAAGTTCACTGTTTCTTTATATGGGACAGAAAAGATAATAAAGGATATAAAATTATTTTAATACCGAATAAGTAAATTAAGTTGAATCTGCCATTTGTTTACAACCACTTAAATTGTGTATCAGCAAATCACATTTTTTATCTGTTTTGAGCAAAACAGAATCACTAAAAGATCGTGGATGACTTTGTGTTAATTAACAAAAAAATTACAGAATTTAGGCAAAAACCAAACCTTAAATAGTAACTGTGTGTAAATAGTAACAACTATTAATAAAAATAAACAAGTATTATTAAGGAAAACTCTAAAAATGTTTTTGTTTTTTTAATTTTTATTCATATTTATTTAGCTCAGTATATTAGACAGACAACCCACGAAGGCTTGCATGAAGCTTAAGTACTAGGTACAGTGGGTGCCAGGTTTCTAAATGAAAAGGTCAACTTTTAAATTCAAAAACAGTTGACGGAACCTTTTAAAACAATGGGGAATCCCTACGGAGTTTTCAAACCCCCGATAAAGGGGAAGTCTAAAAATGAATTTTTGTTGAAAAAAATCCGGTCGTCTTTAATTTTGGGAGGCTGGAAATCAAAAACCTTTTTAAAAAATAGGTTTCCATCCGGATTGGGTTTGCCCCTTTAAAAAAATGATAGAATAATGGAGGACCCATTTAAAGAAATTCAATTTCTTATTTTTCTAATTTGAGACAATCCCATTTCAAATTTTTTTAATTTTTACCCAAATTTTTAAATATCCAAATTCACTCAGCCTTTTAAAAATCGGAGGCCATTGGTTTAAAATCCAAATTCAGTCTTTTTTTTTTAATTTTCCAAAATCGTTTTTTTAATCGAAATGGAAAAATTTAAAAAATTTTTAAAAAATTTGGCCTATGGATTTTTGAAATTTTAAAAATTAGATCAATTTTTTGGAAGGATCCGATTCCAAGAACAATTTTTATATTTTATTTAAAAATAAAACCCGGGGCCAAAACGCTTTCAATTTTTTAATTTTACCAAATTCTTTACCCAATTGACCTGCCCCGAAAACTGAAGAATTGGTTTAAAATGCCAAAACCTTAATTTTAATTTAAATTTTATTAGATTTTAATCGATTTGGAAAAAAAAATTTAAACATCCTCCTATTGTCTGAAATAAGAAAACACACCTTACATGTGATTTTTTACTAAATTGTTTTTTTTTTTAGGCCCGGGAGAAAAAATTTTTTTTTTTGTAACCATAGAGTGTGGTATCCAAAAACGAGCATACATTTTACTTGCATTTATGTTAAAAGTTCTGATTGCTTGATCTTTAGTATTTTTGTTATGCTTGAGATAACCCTGAGAGACTTTTAAATGAAACTTTTAATTTTTTATATTTAGGGTGTTACTCAAAAATGAATTTAGGGGAGAGGCGGGGAATCATACGCAGCGGGTAATCATACTCATCGAGCTGTACGCCTAAGAAATCGTTAAATATCGGCTTTAATCGTTTATATCAGCGACCAAGCATTTTTCAAACAAGTCCGTAAAGGTCCACCTCAGTTTTATGCCATAGTTTGTGCGTGACAGGTAAAAAACAGTTTCTAAAATTTTTGTTATAAGATCAATGCAGTACAAACGTAAGGGTATGACTTTTAATTCTATTAAGTAGTATTTTCTATTTTTGTAGTTGTACAGGCTACTTATCCAGCATTAAATTACCGTAAATAACCGTACAAATGTAGGCCTATTTTTTGATGTGGTGGCTCATAAACATAATGGCATCAAATCGGGTAATGATACGCAGTGCGTATCATTACCCGAAATCGACCTATATTATAATTTGTATGTATATAGCTACTTCTAACTAAAAAAAATTCAGATGCCAAATAAGTATGTGCGAAAACGAATGTGGCCAGTTGGATAGAAGAAACTTTACACAAAGCTCTCGATGCAATTGATTCTGGTAGAAAAATAAGAGAAGTTTCCCGAGCATTTAATTTTTCATAAGGCCACATTAAGGTTCGCAGAAAAAAGAACGACATATCTGGTCCCAGATTGGAAAGAACCTCTGTATTTTCACCTGAGATCGAAAAAAAAATGGCAGATCACGTTCTAAAGTTAGCCAAATTGTTCCATGGATTGACCCCAAAACAGCTACGTAAAATGCTTTTTAATATGCAAAAGGTTTAAAGGCATACAACATAAATTTAATAAAATTCGTCAAGAGGCGGGCAAGGAAATGGCTGCAGCTCTTTCTAAAGAGAAACCCTCAAATCAGCTTGAGAAAACCTGAAGGGACGAGCATTAACCAAATAACGGCTTTTAATAAAGGGAAACTTTTTAAAGGGTTTTTTTCAAACTTAGAAATTTGTTAGAAAAATATAAATTTGCTCCAAGCAAAATTTTTAATGTTGACGAAACAGGCATTTCGACAGTACAAAAGCCTACCAAACAACTAGTGCCTAAAGGCGTCAAACAGTTTGGATCAAAAATATTCTGGGAACGTGGAAAAAATGTCACTGACATATGGCAGTGACATTTGAGCAATGAGTGCTTCTGGCAATTTTATTCCTCCGCTTCTCATTTTTTTCCTACACTGACCAAAAAACGGACCGGTGCGGTGGAAGAGATTTATACGGTTACTGATAATGGCTGGAGTGACGATAAATGTTTTCTTCAATTGTTAGGACATTTTAAGTCATATACAAATTCAAGCTCAGCAAATCCCATTCTTCTTGTGCTTGATAACCATTATAGCCACATATCTCCACCGATTTTTAACTATTGCAAAGCTAATGGCATCGTTATGCTGTCAATACCTCCACATACCTCCCATCGTTTATAGCCCCTCCATTTTTTGGACCTTTTAAATGTAGTTTCAACAAGGAATGCGATTATTTTTTAAAAAATTGCAAAGAAGAAAAAATAACTTTTTCAGATTTGGCTGAAATATTTAATAATGCCTATGTTAAAACTGCCACTATGGAAAAGGCCATGTCAGGATTTAGGTCATCTGGTATATAGCCATTTAATCCAGACAAGTTCACTCAAGAAGATTTTGAGGCTGCTAGGCAATATTTACCTACTGTCTTCGATGAAAACTTGGACTCAACAAATGAAATTGATCCTGGTCCGTCAACTTCAACCGCTCCAGATATATCTTAAATCTGTAAGGACAAATCAAAACTGTTCAATTCCATAACAAAAATTAGCATTACCGAATTGTCGCCAATGCCATCTTATTCTAAAAAAGGCAAAAAGGGCACCAAACAAAAGTCAGAAATATTAACCGCTACCCCATATTGGTTTAACCTAATTTTTTTTCGACCCATTTGTTTATGTTAAAATTGAACATAGCATGTTAAAGAAAACATACCTTTAACCAATGTTGCAATGCCGCGGCTTTAAGACATTTAAAATTAAAAAAGGTTTTTTTTGGGCGTGCCATTCCCTTTTTTCCAAAAAGTTAAAAGAAAAATAATAAAACGGTACTGGTGAAACTTTCGTAAAATTCAATAAGATGTCCCAATTATATGTCGCTTGAGGTTATCTGAAGAATCACATTTAAACACCTTATAAAAAATTTACTATCACAAGTTTTGAAATACAGCTCGAAAAAATGATCAGAATAATGTTCATATGGAGACATACTAGGCGATATTAGTGGTAATTTAAGTGATTGCAATGGATTTTAGCCTTTTTGTTTTAAATTTTGGTTAAAACTAAAAATTGCATTTTAAAAAAATATTTTTTTTTTTTTCCAATATTTTTGAAATTGGAAAAAAAAATTTTTTAATATTTTTTTTAACTGTGACCTTGAAAAAAATTTTACATTTAATAAAAATATATACGTATTTTGCATATAAATTTTTTAAAAAATATAAATGATTAATAAAAAACTAATCTTTTAAAATTATTTTTTGTAATTTTTTGGTATACAAAAAAAAAATAAGTTGTAATATTTTCTGAATTAAATAAGAGCACGGTAGAATTTACCATTTGCACAAGTAATTTCTGGGTTTCAAAATTAACTACACGATAGAGCGCAAATGGTTTATACAACTTTAGTAAATAAATTTTCACATAGTCAATTTGTATAAATTATTTTTAAATTTGATAAATAGTGCATTTAAGCACTGCACCGTTCGCATACTAAATATCCTAACAGAATTGATCAAGTGACACTGCACTGTTCGTTCCAATTAATATGTACTCGCATTGGATTTGGTTATTATCATTTCTCTATAAATTAACATGCTGAAACGAGGCAAATGTACGTATTTTCAGCATAAAATTACCCTAAGTTTTTGATGTTAAATTGTGTTTAATCACATTTTTATACCCGACGAAAAAAAAATTGTAAAATGGATATTTTATTTTTTTTATATAAAAGTACAGGTAGAGTAAAAAAACGGCCTGTCTAGACCTTTTTGCATAACCCTGTACCTTTTTAACCCCTATTAATTTTGGCCCCCTGTAATTTTACAAAAAAAATTTAAAATACTTTTTGAAGAGACCAATCTGAAAACCCCGTCCCAGTTTTTCAAAAATTTAATAAGAACTTAAATTTTTTAAAAAAAAATTGAAAAACCCAAATTTTTCCCTATAAACCAAACAGAAAGCCAAGAAACAATTTTTTTATAACTTTGTCAAATTAACGTACAGCCAATAAAGGAATATTTTTTTTTTTTTTATAATCCCAAAATTAATTCAAATAAAAGACAGTTAACATTATTTTTTTTTCAAACTTTTTTTAATGAACAATTAAGTTAAACTCATAAAAATTATTATTTGACATTAAAAAATTTATTTTATATAGGTCTAAAATTTAATTAAACCAGTAGCAGACAAAACATTTTATTTTTTTTTCATCAAGCCTATCTGGTCCTTTAAACCATTAAACTATTTCAGTAAAGTCGAACCAAAGCCATCCAATAAATAATTTAAATGTTTAATTAGAAGATCGAAAATAATCCAAAAAAAGGAAACAAACTCTTAGTATTTTACTAGGTGTGGAAAAATAAAATTAAATAAAATACAATAATTTTTTAAAAAAAAAATAATAAAGAATTACATAAAAACATTTATTAATCAAATGATTAAACAACCCCCCCCTTAACAGCTAAACAATATCCCAAACGATCATTAAAAATTCTTTTTTAACGTTGCTAAGTTAATATTGCGAAATTTTTTATATTTTTAACGAAATAGAGTCTTATAGCTGGTTTAGTTTCCCCAAAATTTTTTTACACTTGTATAAATGACACTTTTTGAGTGATCCTACAGAAAGAATTTAAATTGGGGAAAAGATCAGGTGACCTGGCTGGCCAAAGTATCCGGTACCGTGGACCAATAATATTGCCGTTAAAAAGTTTTTCAAGAAAATTTTTTAACCATACGGGCATTATGGGTGAAGCAACCATCTATTTGGTCCAGATCAATTGATCTTCCCAAACAACTTCTTCCAAGGCGGTTATAGTCCATAAAAAAGGGCCCAATGATATGGTGTCCGATAATTCCCACGAATACATTTTTTTTTTGGAGATTTTTTTCCAAATATGAACAAAGCGTTTTTTAATTTTTTTGGCTCCAGTACCGGCAATTTGAATATTTGGTTCATTGTTGAGGGGTGAATGTACATTCATCGGAAAACAAATATTTTTTAAAAAAATTCCCTATCGTTATTTGCTTTTTCCCGTTTTTTCCCAAACAAAATGCCGTTTTTCGCCTCTTCTCCTCTTCCTGCAGCTCTTGTTTTTTTTCAAATTTTTTATACGAATAATATTTGTGTTTTTTCAAAGTGCCAATACCGTTAAATGATGTTTTTTACCTCTTGCCCAAGAACCCTCTTTTAACCATTTTGTTTTCCTCCACACTATTTAAAATCCCCGGGTTCTTTTTTTTGGCTCTATTTTGATTGAACTTTTTTGAATTATTTATCACGGTAACTTTGGACTCGAACTTACTGACAATACGTTTAATAGTTGAAATGGATGGGCAATGGGAAATAAACCGAAAACATTTCGAAACTGCTCTAAAACTGTCCCCCGCATAATGTTACTTAATTATACATTCTTTTTCGCCGATTTATTGACACCTTTTCTCATGTCGGGGACAATACCTATTTTACTGGTGCTTATTTGGTTTTACCAAAAAAACGAAAAATTGGTAATTTTGCAATAACATTTAATTAAATAATTCAAAATTCGCTTTTTAAAATTTTTTTTAAAACTTGGTACGAGGGCTTGTCAGATTGGTCTCTTAAAAAAGTTATCTTACTTTTTTTTCTGAAAAATTTTTTGGGGTGACCCAAAATTTGGGGCACTTTTAAAGGGAAACTCCTATTTTTAAAAAGGAGATAGATGAAAATTAATGTCGCTGTTTTGGAGCTCAATTATCGTCAATAACAAAAATGGAAAAAACCCCAACATCGATATCTGTTTACCATTTCTGAGTTACATATAACAATGTAAACTATTTTTTAGAATAAGATTAATAACTAAAATATAAAAAACAACAATAAAAAGTAAAAAACCCAAAGCGCAAGGGTTTAGCTACAGGAGATGTTCCAATTGTCGACCGGTCTCTCTTGTGCACAAACGGCACCCTTTTTCCCAACATTTCTTGCAGAATTCATCAATTCAAGAGGGGTGAGAGATGCAAACCCTTGCACAACCGCTACTTCTAATTCTCGTCTAGAACGTATGGGTTTAATTAAAATAAGGTCCTTCAGTCTTCCCCCAAAAATAAAAATCCAAAGGGGTTAATTCCGGTGACCTCCTTTTCCCAACGGATGGGACCTTGGTTAGCTATCCCAAATTTTTGTCAAAGTTATCTGCTAAAAAAATTTCTAATAATTTCAGCGTTGTGAGACGGTGCCCCATCTTGCTGGAAAATTGTTTCCGAGGTCCATTAGAGGTAGATCATCAATGAAGGGTTCTATTTGTTGCCCCTTTAAAAATTTTCAAATATCGTTGAGAGGTGAAGGTACCATTATAAATTAACGGGCCAATAACCCTACCTCTAAAAAAACCTGCCCCGACACTAAACCCAAATCATCCCCTTTGGGTTTCCCTTTGCTCGACTACTGAATGAGGGGTTTTTTTTTCGCCCAAGTATACGAGTTATAGCGGTTAAAAAAAACCGACACTGCTTATATACGTTTCGTCAGTCCAAATACAATTCAGTGGGAAATCCCCACACGGTTACATTTTTTCCCGAAAACCGACAAAAATCTATGGGCGTTCAAAATCTCCAGGTCTAAAAGTTTGTCTAACATTAGTTCTTGGATCCTGTTAACGTTTTCAATTTTTTTTTTTGACGTTTTAGGATTATTTTGAACGGCTCCTAAAACTACTATCTCTTCTAACTCCTTATCCCTATTTTTTATTCTGTTTTGACCTTTTTTTTTTCAAACCAGCCACTATTAATAAGGTTGTGTCACAATCTTAAAAATATCTTTAAAAAGGGTTTTCTTCTTTCTGGATATTGGTTGTTTGGGATAAAAATTTCTTGCTGCTTCTGGATTCTCCCCCCCTAGTATAAAACAAACTTCATATCCAATTTTTTTATAATTTTCAAATTTCATTTTTAAAATTTTTTTGAAAAATTTACTAAATTACGGGGTGTTTACGAAAAAAATCACAATTTGAAAATTACCAATAAGCATTTGTTTTTTTTTATCAGGGCCCGGAAGGGGTCCTAAGCCTACTTGTTCAGAGTGGGTGAACTATTAAAAAAATCTTTATTTCGAAGAGGACTCCCAGCAAAAAATTTTAAATGTGCTATCTTTTTTAAAATTTAAAAAAAAGTTATTTTCCCAAATTTTAAAAAAAAATCAAGGGGGTTTCCCCTATAAAACTTGCTTTTTTTGTTAATAACTATTAAAAATATTGATTGTAAAAAAAAAATATTTACATCATTAAATTCTACGTAAAAAGTTGCTTTTTGGGAAAAGTTTTTACAAAAACTCAAAATTTTTCCCTAGCAAAAAAGTTACAACCTTTTTAAAAAAAAAAATTTTTTTGGAAAACACCCCTTTAAATCAAAAAGGTAACAATAGGAGTTTCCCCCAAAAAATGCCCAATTTGGCCCAACCCCGTACAGGGGGGGCCAATAATTGACCCCCTTAAAATTTTAAAGGGGTTTTTTATTTTCCGGGGTCGGCTTTTCCCCCCGGATAATTTTCTTATATAGACAATTTGGGAAAGTCTGTTTTTTTTTTAAGAAATTTTCTTATCTCTTATTTTTTCATATTTGTACCCCAAAAATTTTTCGTGGAGCGGGTTTTCCCCGGGAAAATTTTCCCGGTGGGTTTTTTTGGGGTTTTTTCGTTTTTTTTCTATTTGCCCCCCCAAATTTTTTTTTTTAGATTCTTTTCCCCGGCAAAAAAAAAAAAAAAAAAATCTTAGTCCGACACTAAAAGCAAAACTTTTTTTTTTTACCCGTATTATCCATTTAAACAACATTTTTTTTTAACATTTTTGGGGAAAAAAAAGTACACCTTTATAAAATTTAAATAAAAATGGGGTTTTTTTAATTTTTTCCAAAACAGCTTTGGTGTAATGTAAAAGGGTTTTAGACGTGATGACATAAACTGTCCCAGTTGTTTTTAGTTTTAGAGCAAAATATTTTGCCGAAAAAACCCCCTTTTTAAAGGGCCCAGTAAGAGCCATCGAGGCCCCCCCTTTTTGGGCCAATACGTGAGGGCCCTTTCCCAAAATCCAAGGACCCGTCGACTTTTCCCCCTTTTAAAACTTTTGGTTTATAGTTTTTCTCGCCCCCCCGGGGCTTAACCTAGAAAACAGGGGGGATTTCGAAATTAGCTATAAAAATAATTTCATAATAGAAAGAAAAAACTGGCCTATTTTTTTTTATTATAGATTTATATTTTTGGGGAAAAAAACCCAAAAATAAAAAAGGGGAAAAAAAATTTTTGTAAAATAGAATATAGAAAAAAAAATATTTTTTTAAATCGGGGGTCTATAAAAATGGTATTTAAATATATTTTTTTCCCTTTTTTTTTTGTTTTCTATTTTGGGGGTTTTTTTTTAAATTTTTGTCTGTAGGATGTGAAATTTTATCCCTACTAAAAAAAAAAAAGAATTTATATTGATATGTGGGTAAAATCCCCAGATCCTCGCCCAAAACAAAAAAGACATAAGGTTAATAAAACACAAGTCAAATAAAAAGGGTTTTTTTTTTTTTAAAATTTAAATATTAAAAAAATTTTTTTAATTAATTTTATTTTAAAAAAAAAAAAAAAAAAAAAAGACAATTTAAAAAAATTTTTGGTTTTTTTATTGAGTTTTAAAAATCCCGAAAATTTTTTAAAAAAAGATAAGAAAGGGTCATTCTTTTTTGCCAGAAAAATAGAAAGTGTAAAAGGGATTGTTGATAAGAAAATATCTTTTAAAATATGCACAGTTTTCCTGTTGAATACACACTTGCAAATGAAAAAACCCTTTTTGGTTTAAAAATTTTGGGATTAAATTTTAAATATTTAAAACCAAGATGTACGTCATTTTTAATAAAAGTACCCTGGGTTTTAGTCTTACAGGCTATATTTATGTTTCCTTTTTTTCCAAAACGATGTCAAATCGTTTAAAGCTATACCTTATTAAAAGATAGGTTTATTTAACCCCAAAAACGTTAATATATTTTAATTTTTTTAATAAAAAATGGGGGAAAAAAGAAAATCAAAATTATGGCATTTTTCAAGTAATTTGGGATATCTATGTTTATAGCTATTAAAACAATCTAAACTTATTTAAAAAAACCAATTAAGTTTTTTTATTTTTAAAATTTTTAAAGAATTATGAAAACTAAAAAGATTAAATGCGTTTTTGAAAACAAAAATTTTGACCTTTGACCTTATAAGGCAAATTATTAAATACGGTCGTTGCACAAGGAGCCTGAAACATTGTAAAGCTCACTGGCTTGCTTTAGTCGATAAGCAAATATAGATTGTCAGTTTGTGCTCTTTTGGGAGACAAATTCTGCATACTCCTTCTTGGTACTTACTAGCAGGCCCTGGTCATCTATTGTAGCCGTAATATTAATCAAGACTGGAGTCATTGTCGACCTGACTCTTGTGTAAATTGTCAAACATTCTTTTGACTGGTGCAGGTGTTATCATTAATAATAGTATTCATGTCACTCAAGTCTTAAACCCGATAAAATAATACTGCACAGCAAGTTTGGTCTTAGGTCCGAAGAGGCACAGTCTCTAAAACTATCACTATCGAAATCTTTAAAAATCCTGACACTCTATTTACATGCTTATGCCTGTCAAATTTTATATTGGTGCATCAGTTCACACTTAGATATAAGAAACTGTTCGATATCCTTCTCAATATTCACAATCTGAAGCCAGCAACACCAAATTGAATTCGTCCTCAAACGATGAACTGTTACTCGTAAATTTTACCATTCGCTGTAATGAACTTTTAGGATTATCGTTTTGAACGAGAAGAACTTGCTTTACTAATTTCTGCTGCATTTTACAAGAAAGTTCAATGGAAAAAATTGCTTTTTAAAATACGGATTAATTATGAACATGTAGTCTGCCAGACTTTTAGACAATTTTGATAAGTAATACCACGCGTTATGCATAGAGTGACACAACCTGCTCTTGCTGGTCGCTTTAATATTTTAACTACGAAACAAAAAGAGTAAGTTCTAATTAGTATTTAACTTATTCAGTGAAGGTATTAAGATGCTTATATGTTGCGGAGTTTGTGGAGCTACATGCCCATACTTAAAGGTAAAGGGTCTTAAAATATATATTTTAGCAAATATCTAACTGTTTATATAGACCTTTAAAGTATTGTTTTGCTAGTAAAAAACATCTAATAAAAATTTTAAGGAAGGGTTACCCCCACATTGGATCGTTTTTCTCCTTTTTCGGGGGTCCGTGGACGACGTCGGATAAATCAATAATCCCCACTTTGAATTAACGGGTATTTAAGTAAAGTTTGAGTCTTATTTAACTCTTGAAGATTTGACGTCCTTTTATATAAATCGTTGTCGGTGGTCGGGCGTTAACTGAAAAATGTAGGCACCCCGTCGGGCGACTCGGCTCGAAAATCGGTCTACATCGGATCGGGAGAAAAGAATCCAATGTAGGTGTATATAACCAAATAGGAACCATTTTTATCGCAAAATAGCAAAAAATTAAAGACTGAAAAACCCCCCCAAAAAAGTTGAAAACATTAAATACCAGGTTCAAGTCTTCGGAACTTTGGACAAGTCAAGGTCGTTTCAAGGTCAAATCTGCAAAAGATTTGAATAAATTTAAAATGTATACCTATTTTTTAAGTTAATCCAATCGGGGTTAGTTTGACCCCATCGTTTTAGGGTCAAGAGCATTTAAGGCAAATCCAACCAAATTTGATGGGTCAAACTGACACGGATTTGGATTCAAAAAAACTAAGTAAAATTCTTTTAATTTATTCCGAATAATTTTGCGGTTTGACTTGAAATGACCGGATCTTGACCTAAATTGGCTTTAAAATGGTTTTATGGGTGGTTAATCCGAATCGAGGTTTGTTTGACCCATCAATTTGGGGTCAAGGCCATTTCAGGGTCAAACTGCAAAACTAATCCAACCAAATTTAAAGAGTGTTCATTATGTTTTTGAGGTTGCTTAATATCAATCGTGGCAGTGGTAGATATTTTAAGGTCAAATCTGCAAATTATAATTTTACAGATTTGACCACGGATCTACTCAGCGACTTCAAAAATAAGTATAACGCTTCAAATTTATTACGAATAATTTTGCAATTAATTAAAGTGCCCTTGGCCCTAACCTGATGGGGTAAAATGACCCAGATTTGGATTTAGTGTTTCCCCAAAAACTTTAATATACTATGGTCAAGTCTTTCGGATTTTAATTTTTTGTGGGGCTGTTAATTTTATAGTAAGTATAAAGTAAAACTCCTTATAAAAACGAAATTTAAATATACTAAACAATTTAACATTTTTAGTTTTTGTCCTGATTACAAAAAAACATGGATTTCCATTTCTGCCCGTCCTCTTTTTTAGTAGAATTTTTGTCGTAAAAAAGTCCAATTTAGACTGTCAGCGCTGTCAAAATAAATTCTAAGACGTCATCACTAAAATTATCTTCAACACAAATTATAATAATCATCATCCCTTCTGCCCCCACTTAATACGCTTACTAGGAACGACACGTCGTGTCTGAAAGACGACGTGACCGGGCTTCGAACTGAGCCCTCTAGACCCCATGCCACGTTCTATATCGACTTTTAATTTTTTCTATCGTGTTTCTGTAATGCGATTTAGTTGCTGGAGGTTCTACGCTAGCCCAGGCATGCACTACATGTTTATTTTTGTTAATATTAAATTGCAACCAGTAGCGAGATAAATTTTAAATATCCACTTACGAGTTTTGAAACAAACCATTAAATGATTTGACTAAGCGTTTGACTTTGATAAAAATTTTGATTCAACAATCTTATTTATTTCAATATTATCGATCTGATTTTAATAAGTAAACATAAGTCAGTGGTAAGTCAGATTTATAATTCCTATTGATTCATAGCTATAACAACTAGTGAATTATAATAAAAAGGTTTAAATATCTTTTAAGGTTTTTTTATTTAGTAAAATAATGAAAGTGTACTGAAATACAATAACTTAATAAACATTAAGTTTAAAAGGGTACTAATTTATATAGTTTTTATAAAATAAGGGTTTTAAAAACTTTTAATGTTTTAAAAAAAATTAATAGGTATAAAAAATTTTTAAAAATATTCCAAAGGTAAGACTTCCTAAAAAAAATTTTATTAAAATTTTTTAACATTAGCAACTTAAATTTGCCTTCTAAATGCATAGTAGAATTTAAATGGACTTAAAAATATTGGTTACAAGATTTTAAAAGGAAAAAATGGATTTGTTCAAGATAAATTTCACTTACATTGTAAAACATTTTTTTATCACCTACCCTTGGAAACACTAATTGGGAACACCTTTAATTTAGAAAAACATTTATTCTTAAGGCACAGGTTATAAGTTCAATAACCCTTTGTTTTCGAATGCTTACGAAACAGGTCGTATCTCTGCTTGACCTGGGCTCACCTGTTGTATTTTTGTTTTTGGCAATTTGGATTTTGTTGGATAATAACTGTTCTTCGAAAAACTCAGGATTTTTTGAATTTTTTTCTGAAAAAAAAAAACGGAAACTGTGACCAATATAAAATATACTTGTAAACTCAAAAATTAACAATCTAGGAAAACTTAAATTTAATATTCCCAACACATTTTGTCTATATTTTTTTTTAATTTAAAAATTATCTTTTAATGTGCCCATTTGGTGACCTTGCATATAGTTTTTCATTAAATTGATTGGATTTACTAATTAATCTTCATTCAAAACAGTAAAGCGCCTTGACCAAGTTATCTTGTATCTAAAATTCTTACAATCAGGTATTGCTTCCCAATTTCGATGTTTTTTATAAGTTTGTCAACTTTTCACACAGACAAAACTTCAATAATAAAAAAATGACATGTTACGTTTGTTAAATGTATTATCCAAAAAATATTTTATTTAATATAATAATATTTTATTATTTCCAATAGCAAAAAATAAATGAAATAGTTAAGTAAGAAATGTTAATAATTGTAGTTGAGCCTGTTTTTTGATAAAATTTTGTTTTTGCAGGATAATTTTTTTCAAGGAAACTAAATAAGTGTTTTGTATTAACTTTTTCATTTAACTAGTTAAATAAACTTAAATAATTTTTGTTGGGAGATAGCAACGCTTCGGTCATGGTCCTACACAGTACTGATTGACCCTTTTAAACTTGCAGATGGCCGGAAGAATATATAAGAAATAAAAATTCTTAACTATTAATATATTTATTGACTTTTCGATGGCAAATCTATTACCCTTTTTTCCAATAAAATTTTACGACCACGGGAATATTATAACCTTAATAATAATTTAAAAAAATTATTTAATTTTGATATAAAAACTAAAATATTCAAATTATGACGTAATTCACAGAGGATATTTTAGACATATTAATGGGGAGAATTTTTTTTTTTTAATTTTTTTTTTTTTTTTTCGCATTGGCAAGATAAGGGTATTGTTTTTATTAACTGATATTAAGGCCACGAGTATCTGTATTTAATAATATAAATGCAGATTCTTTTAGGTTAGGTTTTTTTGCTATCAATTAATTTAAATATTACATGGTTAACTTTGCTTAATGCTAGTGAAAATTCTAAGAAACTATTAACATTTTTTTTTCGGCTCTGCTTATCCAGTAACCTAAAAATCGATATTGACATCCGGCTTATGGCCGCTGTTAATTGAGCTTACTTGGCATGATATCTTAAAAACATATTTAAACAACCCGTTCGTTTATTTTTAGATTAATTGCAACCCGAAATACATTTTAAAAAAAAAATTTAAAAAATTTACTTTTTTTAAAAAATGTTTTTATTTGAATTACAACTCCCAACTTTTTTACTTAATATGATTTGAGGGGGAGAACAAACTTAATAATTTATAATATTTGTTTTTTCCCATTTAAAACGAGAAATTAAAAAAAAATTTTCAATTTTTAGAATAATTTTTTTCCCATGTGCTCAACTTTTTACGGGCCTTTTTTTTTTACTTTTACAATCAGGAGGATTTGCATATAATATATTATATTATAACATTAATATACATATAAATAAAAAGAATTTTTTAATATTGGTGTTTATTTAAAAAACTGGGGGCATACCGGTTTCTAAGGCGTGTGAAATCAAATTTCATGTTTCAGTCTTGGGCAGCGTTACGGGAACGGGGCAAAAGATATCAGGGAGCACAGACTTGAACAAATTCACTTTTTTCTTACCCATGCTAATTACCGACTTTTAATTAAATAATTCCAACCGGCCCGCCAATATCCGTTTTGACCGGTTCGTTCCCAACTTTTCAATATTAGATGTTTTGCAGGCCACTAAAAAAGTCAGTTTTAAACTAATAACGGGAGGGGAATCCCCCTTTTCCTTGGTGGTAAACTTGCCACCCAAAAGTTGATAAATATTTTGGTTGTTACGGTTTTTTTTGGTTTTTTTCCTATTTTTGGGTATCTGAATTAATGAGGATCAATTTTGTACGCCCAGGATCTATGCTCTGGATCAGGGCCAAAACTGTCCCAACTTGACAAATTCTAACCAAGGATTTTTTTATATATAAATTCGCCACAACAATAATTACATATCACAATTTACTTAAAATAAAATTTGTTTTTATAAATTTAAAGAATTGTAATTTCCGTTTAAAATTACAAATTAAATTACCACCAATATTTTTTACCCATTTATCGCTTATTGAAAAACTAATTAGCGCCAGTATTCTCGTAAACTCTCAATCCCCTTGTAATTTTTGCCGAGCTATAACTTCGAATTAAAAACATATTTGGGCTTTTGGGTTTTCTAATATACGGCCAAAAGCCTCACGAAACAGAATTAAGCAGAAAATATTCGAAAAAAACTTTCGGCCAAATCCCAAAATAATCGCGTGCCGTTCGTAGAACTTTCTATGCAAAATTATTCTTCGATTACAAAAAATTTAATCATAATTAAAATAAATGTGGAGGGATTGCAAACACTAGTAAAATGCAAATTTTAAACGCGGAATCTATATAATGGATCACATTTGTAAAATGAGTGTTTATTAGGCTGGCGGACTGAAAAGTACTGCCGCTTAAACAACAGTTTTCGACTCTCTAGGCTTTGGGCTGAACATTGTCAGATAATCGTTTAAAGCTTCTTTTAATTTTATTTGAATTCTTTCTTATACAAATATTTATTCTGTTTTCTTATAAAATTTCAAGGGTTTCTTTTGTTGTGGGTTTACGTGCATTATTTCTATTTCTTCCTTATGTAAATCGCGGTATTCATAGCTTCACTAAATTATTAATTATGATAGTTTTTTGATACGTGTTTTCTTTAATTATTTTTTTTAAAAGGGGATTAATCTTGGTTTTTTAACTTATTTATTTTGTTGTATTTGGGATTTGTTGGTAGGAGTATTTTACTGCTGTGGCAGTGTTGCTACTGAGAGCTTTTTGGAAGGGTTTTGGTAAGGGTTAACCCGTATTTTTGGATCCCCCCGGGGGATCACCCTAATTCAACTCAGGGGTGTCCCTAATAATATTTTTATTTTTTTTTTATCCAATTTCCGGTACAAAATAGGGTGATAGAATATCCCTGGGAATAAAGGGGAGGAACATTAAAAGAAACCCGTGCTATTTGTTTAATCTATGTTTTCTTTGTTATAAATATTTAACATCTTGTAATAAATTTCCCGTTTCTTAAATATTATAAAAAAACGTTCCCAAAGTCAAAGAGACTTATAATTTGCTTTGGGAAAGGGAAATTTCAGAAATTTTTCCCGCAGTGTAGAGTTCAAGCCAGGGGAGAGCCGGGAAAGGGGCTGGCACTCAACCCTTAAATTCTGCGCGGTGGCGCCTATGCCGAATCACAATTGCAACAAATTTCAGAGCGGTGGCGCCTAACGGATGCCGCCCCATCTGACCCTAATAATAATAGCAACTATGGTATTCTTTAACTTCAGCGCGGTGGCGCCTGTGGAACCCCCCCCTGTTGAGGTTAGGATTTTAAAACCACCCTTTGTGCCCTGGGGTGCGGAGTCGCACTATTAAACGCGCGCCCAGCGTCCTCGCTCGTTACAGCCTAGTGGCCGCTGACCCCTGCACCCCAAGGCACAAAATCTTATTACACCGCTGAAGGCGCAAAGAGCTCAAAAACAAATAAGTGCGAAAAACCGAAATATAAATTGGTCCCATCCACCTCTGCCACACAAACTGAACTTGGAACCTCCCATCTGGGGGCCCTACCCGGTTTTCTCCCTCACCCCCTCTGACCCGCCACGGGGAAGTAGCAAAACCCCCCCGTACCCCGGGTGTGAATTTCCCATGTCCGCGGTATATGGTAAATTCCATTATCCCTTTTGCGCCCCCAAATCCGAGCCCCCCGGGTCAAGGGCATAACTCAGCTACACAACCAGCCCTTATTCAGGGCCCCACCCTTAAAAGGGGAACGGGGGTTTAAATACCCCGCCAAAAATCAACACAGTAGTGGGGCCCCCGGGCCCACTAATAAATCTATTATGAAACGCCACTTTTTAAAGGACCCTACCCACTCAGAAAAGGGCCGGATACCCCCCCCTAATCACCCCCATCAGGGTAAGTCCCCTAATTACTTTTCTTCTGGGGAACTACCTGATAAACCCAAAAAACATTATTCCGATGTTACCATATACCTCCAGTAACCCTTTTTTTTGATGTGGCAGTGTCCGGGGCCTCTGCGGAAAGTCCGATTTTCGACCGCATGCCCCAATATTTACCGAATATGAAATTCCCCCATAGTTAAAAAAAGCGTTCAAAACCCTCGAACAACGCCGCCTAGAGCGGAACGCCCGTCGCCGGGCTATCTGGCGTGGTACGGAAAAAGAAAATGCATTTAAAACTTGTATTGTAGAGCGAGACCGATTGCGCGACAAAGCCAGGCAGGGGAAACTCTCCGGCCCCACACAAATACGGCAACGCCGTCACGACCCTGAGAAGATCCAAGCCACTAACCCCAAGTCTCACAGTGATGGTTTTTCCCCTCCATCTCAAAGCGATCTCTTTTTTTTCGGAATTCCATAACTGGAAAAAAATAATGTCTTTGTTCTTAGTGCCTTGCTTTACAGATACAACCCAACCTTTAGACAGAATATTAAACACGAAAATTGCTTTAAATATCCCTTAAATCGCGCCTAGTTTGGGGTCTAATAGGTAAGCGTTGGGGAATAGTATATTAAACAACAAGGTTTGAAAACGACTCTTTGCACACGGGCGAGACAAATTGATGGACCGAGACGAAGTCGAGGTCACAAGTCTCGCGAGTGTGCAAAGAAAATTTTCTAACGAGTTTTTACGATACTTTTATACGACTGCAAATAAAAAAAACATTTTTTGTGTAAGAATTTTTATTTTAAAAACAAACGCAAAACAAAAATAATGGCTCAGAAACTACAGACTATAATTTAGCAAACAGGAAACTTCACGAAGAAAAACTATTTTAAAATATTAATTGTAATGTTTACTTCTGCAGGAATCGTCGCATTGTTGATCGACTTTTTAACGATGGAACAACATTTTCTGGCACCTTGCTTATACAGTTCTCTGTCGTCGGCATATTGCAGTTTTCTTGCGGCACTTCATTACTCAATTGCTGTTGTGGCTGTGCCGCAACAGACGACACAGAGGAAGAGATCCCTCTCTAAAACATCCATTTTATTACTAAGCGAGTCATCTATATAACTTTCGGCGACTGAGCTGGATTTCCATCCACCATGGCGCTTCAGAGCCAGCAAATCTGATCAGAATTCACCAATATTGTGGCTGACGACCGCCTAAAGCAATGCCCGGTATAGGCTTCTGGAGTTTCCAACATCAAAACTTTGGCGATGTCTTTGCCATACCGCCAATTTGTTAATTCAATGTTTTGGCAGAGTGCATTTTTCCATTTTGATAATTAAGAAAAAAACGATCTGTTTGCAGGAGTGGAGGTCGAAGAGGGCAGAATACTTTTTAAGATGGTGTAGAGACTTCCTGACACTGTAAATAGTCCGGCATCTTCGTTTTGGTATTCTCTAGTTTAATTAACATTGCGCTGCCAAAATCCGTCATATTTTCTTTTTAAGGAAGCACAATTCTTCTCTTCGGCATGCCCCAGAGTCCGACTGCCACCACTGCCTGAAACAGAAAAAATACCGATAAGTCTTTAGTTTTATTCATTTTAAGTAAGTACTTTATGAAACTAGCACTATTTAAAAACAGAATTGGGTAACCCCCTGCCTACTAAACCTTCTCACTATAAAAAATGACACCACATAAAATAAATAAAATAACTGTGATGCCTACCTTGATTAGCAAATATTTCTCGTCTGAAGCGTTCTTTAGGGAAGCGGCAAAAATCATTCTCGCTAAGAATTTTGGACTTCTTTGGCACATAGTTTTCTGATTTTCTTTTTATTAGGGCCTGCAACTTCTGGTATTTCCCAATATCCGTATTTTTGGTTTGCCCTCAGGGTTGATTTTAGCATGGAAAAGGTGCTCCATAATGTTGAAGACTTGTATTTGTTCGACAGCTCTTCCAAAGTACACCAACATAACATTTTCGGAAAACGTTTGTACGTTATTTGCTTGTCTCCACTTCATAAATCGATGTAACTCTCGGCTTCATATCGATCTCTTGACTTTGTTGGAAGTAGGTTTGACGAGATTAAACTCGCTTTTTTTAAATTTCTTCAGAATCGGACATTTTTTCGCGAAATCAAAATTTTTTGTATCTAAATTGGTATCTAATCAACAAAACAAAGAAAACTATGACGGTTGCTATGGAATAAAGCCTACTTTGAGTTTCTATATTTTGACTTATAACAATAAAAAACCATAATAAATCATATTGAAAGACAGAACCGTGTGCAAAAAAACATATTTTCCTTGCACACATTGTGCGCAAAATACAATTTTCAAAGCTTGTTTAGCGTGTGCAAAACCCCATTTTCTAAAGCAGTCGTATAAAAAAATATTTTCAGTAAAAGTGGTCAAGAGAAATAACTGGAAATTATTTTCAAGTTTCTGAAATGGCCGCTAGGGGGCGTAACTGCAATCTTGAATCTAAGAAAGTGATGTTTCTGTGAATTTTTCTATATTAACCTTACAGAAAAATACTTGATTTCTAAAGTTGAGAATAATTTGAATCTTTTTTGTTTGACAATATTTGCTGTATCTCTAAAAATAAAGTGGTGGGGGTATTTAAAGGTTTCCGTAAAAAACACCTCGTATCTATGAAATGGCGAGTCCGATTTTAACAAACTTGGGCCAGTTAAAAAGAGCTATCCTTGAGATATAAATGTTATATTATTTAAAGTTTTGTTAGTTTCACATGTCGCCGCTAGATAGCTTTTTTCGAAATTCCGACAGAAATAGTTAATTTTCCCAAAAAAATAAATGCAGTAGTATGACTTTTTTTTCATAAAAAAATAGCTAGGTGATGCTTAAACAAGCTCGCGAAAACCATATCCCGATATCTTGTTCGTTACCTAAAATTTAGACCAAAGAAAATTTTATACGTCAATATTTGAAAAACTATAAAAGTAACAAGAAATTTTATATGACATAAAATATGTACGTTGCTGAACCCTTTAATTTAGGTTATATAATCTTTTCATCTAACTGCAATACTTTAGGAATTATAATCAATAAACCAAATTTTTAGGTTTTAAATTATAACTCTTAAAGTATTGCATATAGACGAAAAGATTATATAACCTAAATTTAAGGTTTCGTAAAAATACATAAGTAATTTTATATAAAATTTCTTGTAGGTAATATAGTTTTTGAGATATTGACGTATAAAATTTTCTTTGGCCTAAATTTTAGGTAAGGAACAAGATATCAAGATATGGTTTTCGCAAGCTTGTTTAAGCATTATTTAGCTAATTTTCATGAAAAAAATTATCCAATGCATTTAATTTTTTTGAGAATAGACCATTTCTGTCGAAATATCGAAAAAAAGCCCTCTTGCGGCGACATGTAAACTAACAAAACTTTAAATTTTAATATTTATAATCCAAGAAAGATCTTGTCAACTAGCCTAAGCTTGTTAAAATCGGTTTAGCCGTTTCGAAGATACAGGGTGTTTTACGGAAACCTTAAACCCCACCCTTTTTTTTAGAGATACAGCAAAAATTGTCAAACGAAAAAGGTTAAAATTTATCCTCGACTTTAAAAATCAGGTATTTTTCATAATATAGCAAAATTAAAATTCAACAGCATTTTCAAAATGATTAATTCTAGCTATTTCTCTTGACCACTTTTACTAAAAATATTTTTCCCCAACGCTGTGCGATTAACATTTTCTGAGATACAGCCGGCGTCCTTTCTTATTTGGACATCCGGTACAATTTTCTTTGTTAATAAATAAAATCCTCCGAATTGCAAATTTTTAAAATACCCTCTACAAATACAATATTACCGCCCCTGTTTCAGATCATTCCAAGTAAAAATATACAGTTTACAGAATTTTTCCTTAACTTGTGTCCTTAAACCCACTTACGTACCAAATTTCAAGGTTCTGGTCTCGGAAAGTGCCCCATAATTTTTATAAGTCAATGAGTGAGTCAGTCAGTAGTAAAAATGGCAATTGTTAATATCGATTAATATTTTGGAAACCAAATGATATAATGTTTTCATTTTTTTCACATGAAATTTGAATAGTTATGTGAATTTATGTACTAAATCTCATACCTTTACGTGAAACAATACCAAAGTTATAATAGGGAGGGAAAACGTTGAAACATTTCGTGTAATATACATACTGCGTGCACCAGGCCGGAACTTTTCAAGAGCACCATTGTTCGAATAGATTAAATTTTCGGCTATCTACGGCTTATCTAGTTGGTCTTGTTGGCCTATTCTCGGACCTGGTGTGAATTTTTCGGATTTCTGCTCACATTTTGTTGTGATTTAACATTTAAAAAGTTTTTATTGCTTTTTTTAAGACAATATGCCTAGAGTACAAAGACGAACAAACCAAATTTTTGTATGCCATTATGAGATAGGCATAAATCCAAAAAGGCCAAGAACACAAAGCTAGGGTTACCAGAAAACGTGGAGGACTAACAGAGGGTCAAGACGGTCTATTAAGACTTTTGGCTTTTTTCCCGGGAGCCGTCTAGATTTGCTACCGGAGGCAGCGCTGCCTGTAGTATGTATAGCCCCGAGACTGGTTGGTTGTCAAATTTCTGTAGGGTCATTTTCGGTTGTCAAAATAATACCTGTCTTTTGTGGTTCAACGCTTTACATTCGCACAGGATGTGGTAGGCTATTTCTTCCTCCTCATCGCACATTCTGCAACTTGGGTCCCCATTGTAAGGACCTATCTTGTGTAGGAGTCCTCTTAGGTTATCGTGCCCTGTTAGCAGCCCTATTGTTTGCGACGTCTTTTCCTACTTTGTCTGACTAGTTCTTCCTTTTTTTTTGGATGGGCCCTTTGTAAAGCTTTTTTTATATTTTATTTTACTAATGCTAGACCAGTATTCATTGTATTTGTTTCGGATCCATTCCCTAGTTTGCCCTCGTGCTGTTGTTTTGGTCACTTCAAGGGCGAGTTCTGGTTCAAAGTATTGAGTGGATGATCTCTGTCTCGCTAGCTCATCCGCTTTTTCGTTGCCTTCTATTCCCGAATGTCTCGGTGTCCACAGGAGAGTTACCCAGTTGCGTTCTCCGGAGACTTTCAGTTCTTTTTGGCATTCACATTTCAGCTTGGACGTAACCTTGGGGTTTGCTAGTGCCCTTAATGGTGCCTGGCTGTCTGTTTTTATACAGATTCGCTTGTTTTTATTAGCCCTTCTATTGCTTACTTTTGCACAGTGCAGTAAAGCATATATTTTCGTTTAAGACTGTGTGTTCCTAGTGGAATGGAAAACTGTGAGTTTCTCATTCTACTGTACACGCCCGCTGCAGTTTCCTGATTGCTTTAGTTCGACTTGGACCATTTCATATTAGTGATTTTAGTTTAGTAAAATAATAATAACAAGTTTTGGACTTTTATCTTACCGTCCCTTTTAACGAATGGACCCCGGTGATCTTAAGGGATGAATCTTAATTTTGTTTGGGTATAAATAATGGTCAAGTAATGTTAAGAAAGCCATGTGGTTAAAGACATTATCTACAGTTTAATATGTAGTGATAACATGATACTTAAAGCAAAAAAAATGCTCTCATTTTTTTTATTATAATAAAGTTTTTTCGCACATGCGAAAAATTGTCAAATTAATTTTACAATTGACTAGAGGTAAGAATTTTGTCTTGCAAATTAAAACATAAGCATACCAATTTATTTTACGTTAAGAAAATAACTAATAACCCAATTTTTTTATTTAATGAACAAAAAGAGTACCTAAGTAACTTTAGCTACTATAATAAGCACTACAAAGATTATCTTTTGACATGTCTGCACATGCCTAACAAATGCAGTTTGGACGCAATACAGTTATTTTATTCTGTCGCAAACTAATAGCAATTATTTTTAGGTATTTTTTTTTTTTTTTTTAACATAACTAAAATGTAGGTAAATGAAAAATCTTTTAAAATCAAGCGGATTGAAGTCACACTATAGTAGATAAACAAAGTGAGTTCTAGCACAGACTCTGTACATAACCTCACTTTTTCCTCTGGTATCCCGAGGATACAAGTGCTGACGTCATCGTCGGCCACCGACGTTTGTCTAGATGGCGCTGCAAGTGAACGGTTCCTAACCGACCCGTTCCTAACAGTCCGTTTCTAACCGGTTCGTTCCTAACCGGTCCGTTCCTAACCGGTCCGTTCCTAACCTGCCGAGATCCGTTCATTTGCAGCGCCATCTACCCAAACGTCGGTTGTGGAACTTGGAACAAGGGGACACGTGCCGGCGATGACGTCAGCACTTGTATCCTCGGGATACCAGTGAGTAAAGTGAGGTTATGTACAGATTCTGTGCTAGACTAACTTTGTTTATCTACTCACTATGTTCAGTTACTCTATGTCTGTATAAACATACACAAATCGAAAACAAAACTTATAAGGCAGTAAAAGAGGCAATTTAAAACACAACCAAAACTAAATTAAACAAAAAAAAATAATTAGCTCTTCGTCGATCAAAACGACTTTTTAAAAGACAAAAAAAGAACCACTTAAAAAGAATGACACCTATCTAGTTGGTGGGCTTAGGAAAATGTGTAATATCAACTTCAGATATAAGATTATATAACAATAGTAAAGCATGTAGGTAGTTTTTTTCTACAACAAAAAGCATTTTTTGTAAAATTAATCTTGGTTTCAGTATAAAATTCATTGTATCAAAAACAATGATGGAATGGACAGAGCAATGCAACGATGCAAAAAACGCTGCACAATTTATATGAAGTCAGGGTTCATTTATTTAAATGCCCGACCAATTTGAATCAATCGCCTGAACGGCACATATCTTTAGTGCATACTTTTATTTTTGCATGCAGGCCAAAGGTCATTTACAGAATCGTATTAGACTTTTTTTATTAAGTTAAATTATTAAACACCCTAGAAGCACGTGCCAAAATGTTATGGAAGCATTACAGGTAATTATTATAATTTTTAAATGCCCAATTTCATTCATAATTAAGTTTATCACTTAAAAATGGTCAGAGATACATCACTTACCGAAACGTTTTGTACCAATTAACAAAAAAACACAATGGAAAGCCAAGATTTTAATGATCTTAAAACCCTAAAATTTGTTTAATACCTTCAAGATAACACCACCCTGTATGTTTTTTTATCAAATTTGATTCGCCCTAAAATTATTTTTTCGACAATTTATTCAAATAAGCTTCAGTAGGCCATTATATATAATTCGTATCTTATTGAAGTATAGTGTGTTATGATTTCGAAAGAAGAGACGATATCTTACAATATGTTTTGGCTTGATTAATGTTAGTCGACGGTGACTGGATTTTTTACAAAAAAACTCTTCAAGCAACTCGCAGTATTTTAAACAATAGAATAAAAAAAACATATTTTTATTTGCTCATTCTACGAAACAATAATTTTTTCTTCGTTTTTGCCATGTACGATAACCATCATTGGTATACTGGATGTTTCAAATTATTGATAATCAACAAATAGATTATAAATAGTAGAAAAATGAAATGGACAATAAAAAAAATGTTGTTTCTATTTAAAACATGTTGCTTTGGAACTTTTTTTGAAATATGAAAAAAATCTAGTCACCTTCTTCTGACATCAACCAAAATAATATAAAGCACACACAAGATATTACTTTTTTTTTAAATCACAGCACATTACGCTTTAACATAGCCCAATTTGTATATTTTGACGCCATTTTGAAAGCAAATGTCACAATGTAACACGTGTCTAAAAAGAGAATTTTAAGCCAAATCTGATAAACTAGAAAAACAAACAAGGTGGTTTTTAAAAATAATAAATTTTAGTTACTTCCGGTTAGACCGAAAGTCGCAAAAATAAATTATTAAATCATAAAAGAGGGCAACCATCTTCTATAAAAGTTCTTTCAATTTTAAAATAATATTTTTGTAAATAATAAATAAATGAGCTGTTACATGTCCGCCGGGTCACCTGATATAAACTGACAAAAAAAGGTTTTGTTAGAACTTAAGCCTTTTAGCATAATCTATAATACATAAAAATTTTGGGGCGGATGTTAGGAAATCTCTAGAAATGAAGACGACGAAACCTAAAATATTAAATTCTGCTCAAATTCTGACTTCATTAATCAGTTGAATGACTTTTATTTATTTTTATTATTTAATTTAAAAAAATATTTATAACACAAAAGCTTCTTGGTCTTTACAAACCTAAAAAAATATTAACATTGCACTCATCAATATTCCTGCTCAGTCTTATTATCAATGTTTTTACTTGATTGATGATTTAAAAAAAAAAAAACGTATATTAAAAAATAATTTTGGTAATACTTAAATATATTTATACTATAAAATATTAAAAAAATATTTGTTCTTTAATTTTTATGCATAAATTTTATATTAAAAATTTAAATAAAGTTTTAAATTAACTCATATATTAAACATTTTTCTTTATTTTGGAGCATCTTAAGTTAAATTCTTCGTTATAAAAATAAATAATTTTATTATAAATTAAAGCAACATTAAATAGGGTATTTTTACATAATTTAGAAAAAAGTGATATATATGTTATAGTCAATCCTCGAAGCTCCGGCGTTCCTAGGCTTGACTACTCAATCCTTAGGTCTGACTTGAAGCCTTAGTCAAAGCCCAAACAAATGAAGTTTTTCGCCCTCTGACTAAAGAATTTTCGTCAAACCTAGGATAGACTAATTTGGTCAGGGAAACGACAAAACTTGATTTAATGAAATCGGAGTTTGACCAGTCAAACTTCAATTAGGTATTAGAAAGCCTCAGTTTGTTAAATTAGATGTAAACAACAATTTTTTTTTAATTTAAATGTTTATTGTTATATTGTCATAGTTAAAATTAAAAAGTCTTTATTCAGACATGGTGAGGCATTATGACATCTATAATTGCACAATACTTCAGATCTCTTACATTTACAACTAACCACAACTAACCAAAACTAACCGCAAGTATAAACTTATTTAAACGTGTTACCAGTACAGTCGACGTTTGACCGAGTCTGCCAGTCGCTTCTAGAATCGACTAGGCAAAGCCCGAAACATATTATTTTACTTTCGACGTTTAAATAAAAGTTAGGTACTTCTAGGTTTAACTAAAAATACTTTAGTCAAAGGCCGAAATTGGAATTTATTTCGGGGTTAGCCCAAAGGCTTTGGTCAAACCTAGGATAAACCAGTCATTCCGCGAGGAAACTGCATATGGACCTTTGACTATGACATATATAAAAATTTGGTTCTCCAGATTAAATTTTTTACTTAATTAAAAAAGTAAATTAAAAATTAAAAATAACCTTTTTGCTTTATGTATCTAAGCAAAGAATCATAAAGCTATTATTTGCAAAATGGTCAAAATAATAATAAAATAACACTATTACCTTTATCGTGATAAAAATATTACCTAGATCTTCTACTAGCAAAAAAATTTTCTCCTATGTTTGTTTAAAAATTTACTGTAAAATGGCAAAATTATTTTTAATTAATAAATAGATTAATATAATAACTTACAAATAATCTATTTTTTTTTAATAATGCAATTGCGCATTTCCAAATTTAAATACAAATGTCTTTTTTTTAGTACTTTGATAATTTAATTTTAACGGGCCCAAAAGAAAATAGTTAAAAACACTATTTTTTGTAAATAAAATAAATTATATTTGAAACTACTAATATCTAAATTCGAGTCCTTAGAAAGCATTTTTTTCCTCTACAGACCTTTTTAAAGACTATTAAAAATATTTAATCATAAATTTTTTATAACGAAAAAAAAAACAATATTTCAATCAAAATCAAAGCATTATAGGAAGTAACAATAAAATAAAACAAACAAACACTAAAATAAGGATACGGTTCTGTGTATCATCATTAGACTCCATGCACGGCTGTTCGAACAGACCAATTAATTCTGCTCAAGCTGTTTAATTTTAAAATCCAAATTTATTATTATCGATTTGTTTTATTAGTATAAAATTCAATTAACTTTGCCCCGGAATGTGTATTTATAGGCAAAAATAATATCTGTTCGTATTTGTTTTTAATTAAACCGGGTGCCTGCGCAAAAATTGATCTGCACTAATGGCCGCATTGCATTCTCATCCCTTTTATTCGCAAGCGACGCACTATTATTGTTGTTTTCAACAAAAATATTTGCTGTCGATAAATGACGGATGTTCGCTTCTTTTTTTGTTGTGGGTAAAATGTCAGTCCGAATCAAATTTTAGCGGTTACTTTTTACAGAGAGCTTGTCAACTTACAGCAATATGGAATTTGAAATACAAAAAACAAAAATCAGCACGTGTATGACGCATTTTTACACATGCTCTTAATCATATTACGGAATGCAACAACTACAAAAAAAGGTTTAGGTATTTATAAATACTTTTAACCATATAAACTTAGTGATATATAAATTAAAATATCCAAAAAGGAAAATTATATTACGATAATATTAGTCCGTTACAAAACAAATCTTTATTTTACAACTTTTTATTATTAATCAGGTAAACAATAAAACGAATTGTTTAATTGGGTTTTATTCATATATTTCAAACAACGCGAAATACACATGAATTTCTAGGGACGAGTCTCCAGGTTAATTGTATAATTTCACAAGTCCGTATAACAGAGCCAGTACCGAATATTTTAGGTACAAAAACATAGGTAAAACGGAAAAGTTTAAAGGGACTGCGAAACGACTCGTGACGTCACATCGCATATAAATACAAATTGTTTATGCATCGATTTCGTCTGTTTCCAGTTTGCTGCGAAAAATCTCATAACTAGTATTTTTTTATTTGGCATGGCTAAATGAAGTGTTTTTCGTTTATTATGGCTAGCAAAGCAATTTACCCTCTAAGGATATGTATTCAGGATGGATTACATAAAAAATGACGAACGTTTTAATTCAGCCGAAATCAGAGGTGCAAAAGCAGCATTGTAATAATTATTTTATGTGTCACATAAATTAACCAAATTAGAAAAAATATATTCATGTAGGTATAAATGTATTTAAACAAAAAAAAATTACTTTTTGATTTTGGCATATCACGTCTTGCTTCTGCAAACCATCATTGCTTACGCTCATAATACCTCCGAGGCACACGTACAAAAATTTTATTTGGTGTACTTACAGATGTGCTGTGACCCCAAGGAATGAAATGGCTGACAAACTCGCCAATTTGGGAGCTGAGGAAAATGGACCTAAATATACCGTGGGAATCTTTTACAACACGGATATGACAGAGATAGCAACATGGATAGAGAAACGGTTCGATAAGAACTGGAAAAAGACAAAAGTCAGGCAATCAAAGGCTATTATTGGGGAAGAACTATGGAAGGACCTACCGATGAACATAAAGGATTTCAATAGGGTGCAAATGAGAAACCTGGCAGGCATACTGACAGGTCATTGTAGAAACAGACACTATCTCAACAAGATAGGAAAAAGCGAGACAAGTACATGTAGATGGTGTGGAGAGGAAAGAGAGGACACCATACATGTACTTAGAGATTGCCCAGCACTAGGGCACATCAGGGGAAATGTCTAGGTACGGCATGGCTGGACCTAAATGACATAAGATTCCTACCACTAACGGGACTCGCATCACTAGTGAGGAAATTGGGGCTCTAGTAAGCAAAACGACAGCACCATATTAGTGTAAAAGGAATGCATACGTAAGGGACAGTTCAGGGTGATGGAACCTGTGTATGCTTAAGGGTTGGTGTAGAGCATAATGGGCTTAGGCCTCAGTGCTCAGGGCCCCTGCGAGAGAACTCAGCATGCTACAATAGATAGATAGATAGATACAGATGTGCTCGTGCAAGGTGTCACAAAACACCATTTATTCTGTGATTCGTACATATTACTCATTCAACTGTAAATGTTTCTTGATATTAACTGTAACTTGAATTTTTTCGACTGTAGCCACGTAAATAACGCCGTATTAAAATTTATCCTCGCTTAAAGGTGACAATATATTAGAAACTCGAAAGACGCTTTACTGTGACGTCAGACAGCAATGGCCTTCAGAAAGCTTGTTTTGGCGCCAATTCTTGGCGTTTTAATTTTAAACAGAAGTTTTTGCTTAAAATATGTTTTTTATTTATTTTTTTTTTGAGGTTACTATACGATTTATATGCATAAATGCTATCATTTTATAGGTTTTTCAAAAAACGTGAATATACCCAATAATGGTCAGTGTCTTTAAATAGGCAGTGTGGCGTTCGAATTGCTACTGAACTTTGCGAAGATTTTGTTATGAAATTGTAGGAAAAGAATCGTAAACTCTGGAATTAGCTGAAAAAATTATTTTAATAGAGGATGCAAGTAAAGTGCAAATTGCTGACTCTAGAATATTTAGTACCCTTCGCAATGGTCTTTGAAATGGAAAAAAAATGAGCTAATTTATTCATGTAAATTAAATTATTCTAACTCTCTGCAATTCTGTAAAAGAAACATATAAATTCCGAAACAACATTTTTTTAGAATAAACTGAAAGCAAATGATTTAAATTGTGGTTTATTTTGGTATTTTGACTTTTTACTTAAGTAAACATTTTATTGAGTCAGGATATGTCACACTTTTAATTATGTGCCTAGGTATGGTTTTTGCTCAGTGGTCGATATTCTCCCAAAGTATCTTATTGGAGGCCCACTTGGTCAAAATAAACTCATGGCTAGGTTAAGAAATAGAATATCCCACACATGTTTCTTTTTAGAAATAAAGGTCAAGGTAGAAAATTACGTTATTAAGAAAATAAATCTCTGAGTGTCAGGTGAAAGATCGGCTTTTATAATTTCTTAAATGTGACAGAATACGATTATGTTTTTTTCGGTAAACATTGGGAGGAAGTAAAAAGGCATGTATGGCACCTAAGTATTATGTACCGGGGGCAAGCCTTTTAGAAAAAATATGGATATATCTCACCAGACTTTGACCCCATCAATTATTATACTTTCGTTAGTAAAATAATAACTCCTAACTAAGCACTGCTGTTGTTTATTCCTAATTTTCTAGTATTTGTTTTCTGCATCTGCAATTACGTAAATGTTCTTCATTTAAAGGTAATATCCAGTTGGTGGGGGAAAACCCCAAAATTTCTTATGTGACAATAGACAGTCGGCATTCCACTCTTCTTTTATCTCCCGTAAACCATTTACTTGATATCGACTCTTAAGACCAACAATTTAGGTAACGATCTTGGCATTCTATAGTTTTCAGGGCTCATCCTGTTCCTCTAGCTTTTAGTTTTTCGCTTTCTGCTGCAATGCCTAACAATGTTGCCACAGGCTAAGGCTGTCGTGCACTCTATCGTTAATTTCTTAAATAAAAAATTAACCGTACCAATAGCCTTTAGTCCACCTTTTGTCAAACTAAGTTAGAGATAATTTATTATTTTTTGCACTTGTCGTTTTTCGATTTCCATTTCTTTTAGTATAAGTTTCTGAAACGCAATTTTGTTAAAATAAACCTACCTTTATTAGAAAAAATAAGATTAAACTCTTTAAAAATTTAACGTTTAAAATTTCTAATATGTTTAGCAATTTATATACAATTTTCTTATACGTTCAACTGTTTTTTAATTTTTTATATATGCCTGTCCATAATTTAGTATTTTTAAATATTGTATAAACGATTTATTGACTCAACTGGCCTCTAACTTTCAGCCGATAAAAATATTTGTTTTCTAACCGCAATAATATAATATGGCATAAAAACAAGATAGGTAACTAACCAAAATAAGTCAGTTTTACCGAAGGATCCATTTTAAAAATTAGAAAATGTCATACCATGTGGATAAACATATTTATACAGGGTGATTTCTAAGTTGACGCTTCTTTTTTAACTGTATATAGAACACATTAAATTAAACAACTTTTTTAAATAACTTTTTTCAAAATACTAAAAAATATGGAACTTACATTCTTTTATTTTGACGAATACGTTCCTGTCTTAAGTAAGTTGTCACCTCCTAAGAAATCTTTGCGCTGTACTGCTTGGAAACATTGAACGTGATTTTCCCGCAATGTTTTCCACACTTTTTTTTTACTTAAACCGACCTGACTTGCAATTACATGAGTTCTTGGGTTCAGAATAAGCCCGCAAGGGAAACCGTCGCGCGTACAATCTCAAAGCAACGTTTGCGGATTAACGACACTTTCCATAAATAAGGAACATATCCACGTATTTATTGTTTTTAGATTGTGCCATTTTAGCGGTTTAAACAATGATTTAAAATTGAAATTAATTCTCGCCTTGTCAGGTTAAAGCAACTGAGCCAAGTGACTGAGTCATACCGTGTGATTAAGGGGCAAAAAACAAGTGTAAATAAGATATGAACTATTTTTTTTAAATTTATATAGCTTTGTTATTTTTTGGTTTTTAAAAGAATGTATACAGAGTATCCTGAAAAGGTCGTCATCCAGCGATATCTTAAGAACCCTTCATCGCATAGCTTTCGGAAAAAAATATTTATTGTAAAACCAGCCTCGAGAAAATGCTGAAAATTATTTTTAAGTTTCTACTTTCACCGCTAGAGGGCGTAAAACTAAGAACAAAATTAAAAACACGGATTATTTAAAAATATTTCATATTAACTTATATCGGTGTTAGTTTTCTGACAAACTATGTAAAATAAGAAAACTTTTTTCTATTAAGCGATTTTTCCTAACCTATCAAATATAGGGAGGAAGAAGAATGATAGAATTAAACTTTTTTTTCGAATTTTATAAATTTTTTAAAAGAGCTTTACAGGCTTAAAAAATTTAAATTAACTACCTTGGGATAATTTGTAAATTAATTTATTTTTTGTTTATTCCTAGAGACTGATTTGTGTCAAAGTAATAAATTTTATTAATTTTTTTCAAAAAATCTAAATACAATGATGATATTATTATAAACCCATTAAAAGAGCATAAAACGTAAAGAAACTGGTGAAACCCGCATTTTGATATCTTAATTAATGCTCGACTTATTGCCGAAAAACTGCATTCCCTGTATCCTTTCCTATTTTAAGCTGTCGGATAAACAACGCGGCGTTTATATCGAGAGTGCCGGGACGTCAAAAATCACAAAAAACAGGGACGTGAAAAATGACAAGTGCATTGTTTGTCAAATCTGATAATTTTAAATGTAGTTCTTGTTTATTGCAGTTCATCGTTATTATTCTTAGTAGTAGTGATGTTAATCGTTTTTAAGTAATTTTAAATTATGTCTCATTCTACCACCGAGGCATACTATTTATATTCGCCGTTTATTTTGAAAATTTTTAAAATGCTTCTATTGCTGCAAGACAATATGCCATAAGATACTTTAAAAGATGACCTTTTAATCAAAAAATATTTAGACGTTTGCAAATTCGTTTAAGAGAAACTGGATATGTGCATCCTATTCCAGCACAAGGAAGAAACAATTAGCCAGAGCCCGTATTATGAATGCTGTTATTAAATTGATAATAAACAATTTATATTAATTATTATTCGTAGAAAAACAAATAGTTTTTGTTATCATGGCATTCTCGATAAAAACGCCGCGTTGTTTATCTGACAACTTAAAATGGGAAAGAATACGAGCAATGCAGTTTTTCGACAATAAGTCGAGAAATAATTAAAAGATCAAATTGCGGTTTTCCCCAGTTTCTTGACTTTTTTACGCACATTTTAACGGACTTTTAATAATAATACCATTACTTTTAAATAAAAAAAAATGACAAAGTTTATAACTTTGACACAAACCAGTCTCTAGGTATAAAACAAAAAAATAAATAAAATATACCAATATTTTATTTTAAGCCCTGGTAAAAGCTTTTTAAAACAAGATCTAGTTTATCCAAATCCGCTAGGCCGAAAAAAAGTTATTTAATTTTATTCATATGTAAATTTGGTTTTCCCCCTTATATTTAACAGGTTAAGGAAAAACGATTAAAAAAAAAGTTTCCCTATTTTACATAGTTTGTAAGAAAACTATCAACGACATAAGTTAATATAGAATAATTTTAAATAATCCGTGTTTTCGGTTTTGTTTTTAGTTTTACGTCCTCTAGAGGTGGAATTAAAAACTTGAAAATAATTTTTAGCACTTTCTCGAGGCTGGTTTTACAATAAACACTTTTTCCGAAAGCTATGCGATAGAGGGATCTCAAGATATTGCCGGAGGACGATCTTATCAGGACACCCTGTATTTAATCTTAAAATATTTAGGCAGTTGTCCAGTTTCAACTTTACTTTTAAGCATAACCGACAAGTTTGCATAAATACGATGTACCCAGTCTTTACCATGTTAGCTTTATGCAATAAATTATCATTTAAAAATGTATAACAAATAACTGAACATCACATCCACAAACATTATACGTAAACATAGAATACATGTATTGGAAACATGTGAAACATGTTAAACGGCTTTACAACAGAGGTACAACGGAATTACAAAACATAAACACAGTACAACACTGACCAGGACTTACTCATCTATACGATTTTATGGATAAATTTTCCAGAAGAATGTTTTTGGATATGTTGCTTGGCCTCAACCTCACCAAAAAAGAAGTTTTATAATCTAAAAATTGTCCAGAAAAAAACATTTCTTTGCATAAACTAATTTCCTTAAATAAACTTTTTATTTTTTTCTTTCCAGATATTTTTTTAGTGTTATTTATTTATATTAGATAATTCAAAAACATTATATACAACATTTTAGGATAAAACAAAATAATATCTTAAACTAATAACGGTTTTATTAGCAGTTTTAATTTTTAACATTAATTACTAACTAGAAATGAAAGCAAAACATTTTTAAAAAAGATATAACAAAGAGTAAGGACATTTTAAAAAGTTTAGAAGTTGGAAAGCTTTATTTAAAAATATTGATTGTAAAATAATTTCGCAAAAAATATTCTAAAAAAATACCTACAACATAAGTGGAGGTCAAAAAAATGCAACATGTAAAACGACTAATTTTTTTTAATAAAAAAATTGTATCGACGGTCTTAGTAATTATTTAAAATAATCCATCACTAAAAATTTTAAAAATTATTGGATCCACCATAATTATTACATACGTACATACATAAATACATTTATACATAAAGAGTATTTCGTTAGGGATGGACAGGTAGCATATCTTAAAAAGTAATAGTCATAAGACATTAGGAAAAAAAATCTTCTTAAGAAAGCCAACTATAAGAAATTGCTTACAATTATTTTCAGCTTCCTAACTATACCTCTACGGGGCGTAATAGCTATGGTCTTGTTAAAAATTTTTTTTTTTTTAATAGCCATATATAAGTTGGAAAAAATATTACCACTGTAATGCTATTAAAATTCTTTATCTTTTTGTTTAATAATTTTTAGTGTAGGGCGTAAAATAAGGGCGGTAGGAAAGAAAGAAGATTTACTGCTTAAAATGCCTACAATTTTGGTTTGTCTTAACAGAACTAACTGGGTCTCGTTTAGAAAAGGAAGCTTTGTTAATTAAGAAAAAAAAATCCCTTGCCATATTGGCTTTTGCTGCTCCCGCTAGAGAGCGCCACTTAGAAAGTAGAAGGTATTTTTGATTTTTTTTTCAAATACAATTATTACTTTAATAAAAACGAAAAGTAAACTAAATTTACAAAAAAAACCTTAAAACTGCATGTCGATATTTTATGAGTTTAAAACTTATTGTCAAAATAACGTACTTTACAAAATTTGTTAAAAAACAATTTATTTTTCCTTTTTTCGTGATCAAGCATGTACGATAAGTTAAAAATATTTAAAAAATATTTTAAATAAAGTTTATTTTTAATCTTTATTTAAATAAAGATGTTAAAAGGTACTTCCTGTGTTCATTTAGAATCATATAAAAAGTGCTTATTACATTTTTAATAATAAAAAGGGCAAAATTTATTTATAATTACAGAATGTCGCAAAAGTTACAATTTCTTAAATGTTTATATATTTTTCTCAATTTAGCAAATAGGCCTTAAATTTAATCTCAAACCATTTTTTTTAAATAGTTGTTTTTATATTTTAACTTTTAACCCAATTTTTTGATATATGATATCAAATTCTTTAAATTTGCCTATATAACAAGTGTCAAAATGTTTTCCTGGAGTATCCTTTATGCACAACTGTTATCAGAAAAACGTTTTTCAAATGTCGCAATAACAAAAAAAAAAAAATTAAACCACATACAACGGCAGGTGCAGTTCGCAGGCAGTCATACAACCAGCTACTGACTGCGCCCAGCGCTGCTTAATTTACTTGATATGACTAAACAACAAGTTTAAACCTGACAATAAATATATTATATACCAATATTATTTAACAAGAAAACGTTGTTGTGTGATATTTTATATTCATTTATCAACTTTATTTCTAATTTTGTACAAACTAAGACACTGCAACCTCAATATCAGTTTTGCTTGTATTTTTATTTTTTAAATTTTACTGCCAGGTTTATAGACTGAAGTAAAAATAAAATATGCATTTGCACTACGCTTCAGGTAAGTAATTATGAGATATTAATGTCAAACGTAAAGCAGAATTTATGAGTTGTTTTGCATTTTTAATCATAAGCCTGTTCCACTTTTAAAGCCAGCTTAATACAAAAATTGTACACATTTAAAATGTTATCTTTCAGTCTAAGTCGGTGTTAATTTTCTTTTAAAATTTATCTGATTACAATTATGTGTTATTATTGTAGTAGCGGTTTTCGCTTTATTTGACAATTAATTGGTCTCCTAACGCAATAAGGTAGTAAATATTCGCATAGCATTAGTACTGCATATCAAATATTATGTGAGTAAAACTATTTTACGACCAGTACTGCCTTCACTTCAACAAATGCGCAAAATGTTCACCATTCACTTCTAGGTATTTCCTTAATCCATAGTAAAGTGATTTCAGTATTATATTCATTATTAAATGTTATCTTAATTTAGTGCTAACAATTTTTGACTGTGCAATAGAATGTTTAAATACAAATATTTTGAGATAAATGTGGTATACCTTTTTTTCTTTAAAATCATCACTCATCTCAAACTTCCATAAAAAAATTAAACGGTAATAGTAAAAAAGTTATGGCATAAAACAGCGTGTGTCCTTTATGTCAAAAAGTAGAGTAAAACCAGATTCCTCATCTTTAGAAAACCCCGATCCTCAGTTTTTATGTCAAAATTTTAAAAACAACTTAAGTTATAGAGAAATAACAATTTTGAAAATTAAACTTTAACATTCTGTATCTCATTAATGAACGACATTTTACTTAGGCATATTTGGTTTAACATCGTTATTTTTACGAATTTAAACTAAAATTGCTTTTGGCGTAATCATTACCCCTGATATATATATATATATATATATATATATATATATATATATATATATATATATATATATATATATATATATATATATATATATATATATATATATATATATATATATATATATATATATAAAATATATATATATATATATATATATATATATATATATATATATATATATATATATATATATATATATATATATATATATATATATATATATATATATATATATATATATATATATATATATTAAAAGT
>JAHBCN010003321.1:77271-98648 GCA_019359885.1 Listronotus oregonensis | reverse complement strand
TGATTTCTTTTTAAAGCTATGTAAAACAAAACTTTAGATATATACCAACATTGTAAAAACCAAATTAAAATTTTCTGATTGATACAATGCGGGAATTAATTCCGGATCATTCGAAAATTTTAAAACGAATCCGGATCACGCATCCTATCTTTAAACAGCAATCGATTCCAGTCTTCAGATCCTTAAAAAGTAATCGATTGATTCCTACTCTGGTTAATAACAAAATTAGGATAACCGATTTATCCCTATTTTGAAACTAAAATATATTTAAATATTTCTTAAAGGACATGAACCGGATAACGAAGATTCCGATCAGTCAGAGGGCAGCTATTTACCCCATAGACTTTCGCATAGACAAGTGGAATATCTAAACTTGCCAACTGGAGTTACTACAGGTAGGTTTCTTAAGTGTTCTTCCTAGAAATATTTTAATTTATTTAAAATAAAATTGAATTTATAACACTAAATGTCCTCTGTATATGACGAGTCAAATATTGGGTTTAAATAAATGCAGATATTTGGACTAGCCACATAGACATATAAAAATTATATTTATTTATTCCAATGTATTATAAACACTATATACCCCCTTCCCCCAATGGGCCATTGGCCCAGATCTTTGTACCAAAAAATTATAATATAAATGAATTCAAAGTTAAGAGAATTACAAAAAACAATTTTCGCAGTATAAATAAATACTAAACATTTCCTTCTGCCAGAAACCAAATAAATTTTCTATAGGGAATGTTTTTTTGCCATAAATAGATATTACCTATGTATATATTTTAACAAAATATATTTCTGCAGAACCTAGAGAACGGGAAAGAGAATGTCCACCAACTCCACTTTTGAAACCTCTTGCCGAGCCTCCGCTGCAGCCTGAGAGGGAGGCGGACATGGAAAAATTCGCAGCTGACAATTTGAATCTCGGGGGACGAGGCTTGTTTAGAAGAAAAGCTAGTGTTCGCGACTTGCTTAGCTGGACTCAAAGAAGTTTGCAACGGCCTTTGTTAGCTTCCAGCAAGCCTGTTTATAAACAAGCCATAGAAATGTTTAGGTAAAATATTTATAAATCAAAAGTTCATTAAGTTTTTTGCATTTAAAATGAAAATGACAGCGGATATACAGATCTAATGTATGCTGTTTGGGAGGTGAGAAGGATTTCCCTTAAAACTGATTTTTTTATGCTCTGAAACTGGGCACTCATGAAGACAGTTACATCTGTATATGAGTCATTCCATATGAAATCGTCTAATTAGCGAAGCCAGCTCATTTTAAATTTTTTTCTAAGTTTGAGAAAATCTTCCCAAACGCCCCAAAGAATGATTTCCATACACATTTAATTTTTAGAAGCATCCGTTTCCGCCTGTTCGTATTAAAACGTTTAAAAACATTATTTTTATGCTGTACAACATTTAGCTGTTAAAATTTTTCTATTAAAGAAACGTAGTAGCTCTAGCGCAGAAATTAATTTTTTTTTAGTCTATACCTGTAAATAATGGCGCGGTGCTAAAAATACCTTTATTTTAGTAATTTTTCGTGGTTTTTGACCAACTTCAGTGTTTTGACTGTTCGGTCCGAGCAGCTTGTTTGCACTTAAAAATTAAGTGGAGATAGAAGAGTTTTTTCTCTTCTTTACTTTCACATATACAGGGTGTTCATTGTGTTGGCCGCCGATGTTCACTTCCTTATTTTAAATGGGAACCCGTCTTTATTATTATATTTTTAGAAAGCGCTTCAAAAACACGTTCAACGATACGTAACAGTATGGGTCTGTGTCGCAACGTTTCGTATTTATTGAAGTTTTTTCTTTATTTTTTTACCTATTTTTAAATTAATACAAATACGGTAAATATTCTTTTTTTTTTAATTTGTTTACGTAAAAAGAATTACAGAAGCTTATTTTATCTATTAGCAGGCAAATTTTCTTAAATTTTAAAAATGTTACAGTGTTGCCATGTTTTGTCTATCGTAAAATTCCTTGAGTTTTTTAAATGCAGCCCCCTGTATATAATACCAAATTTATATAAAGAATTAAAAGACCTTTTTAACGATGTATAACATGGGTCGGCGAGTCACCGTTTCGAACTTATGAATAATTGTCTTCAGGAAAAGTATTTTTCTTTTTTCAAACATACTTCACCTTGTATACTTTATATTATGAATTAATATAGAGGATTTGGTTAACTCATCTTAAACCAAATTTATTGTATTGATTCATATTATTAAGTATACAGGATGTAGTGTGATTGGAAAAATAAAAATATGACTTTCCCTGAAGACAATCATCCATAAGTTACGGTGACTTGAAGACCCATGTTGTAATACATCGTTGAAAAGGTCTTTTAATTCTTTATATAGATTTTTTATTATATACAGGGGTTTGTATTTAAAAAATTTAAGAAATTTTACGATGGACAAAACATGGCAACACTGATTGCAAACGTAAATAAAATAAGCTTTTGTATTTTTTTTACGTAAACAAATTAAAAAAAAAGAATATTTACCGTCTTTTTATTAATTTAAAGATAGGTCAAAAATGAAAGAAAAACGGCAATAAATCCGAAACGTGGCGACACAGACCCATACTGTTAAATATCGTTGAACTCGTCTTAGGAAGCGCTATCCCAATATATAATAATATATAGGGTGTCCCATTTAAAATAAGGAAGTGAACACCGGTGGCCAATACAATGAACACTTTGTATATGTGAAAATGGAATTAATTAAAAGCATAAATTAATCCAAGATAGTTTTGTCCGAACTTTTTTTCTCAAAAGTCTGCAGTTTCTAAGAAAATGTATAGAACCCTAATAAAATGCCCACCCTGTACATAAAACTAGTCTAAACAGAAATAGTAAGGTGATGTGCAGTATTTTATGAACCTTTTCAAAAATAGTATAAAGTTGTAAATAAAACTATTAACTCTAAAAGGTAAAAAATAACGTCAATTTTTGCTTTAAAAAATCACCTGTATACACACTAAAAATGAAAATAGCAAAAGGAACTATACAAATGCTAAAAGTTGAGGATAAGAACTAGGTGAGTATTAAATTTTTATTTGAAAGCAGACATACCCATTTACTGCTTTGAATAACGTCATATTTCAAACCCCAAAACTTCAAGAGTTGATTTTTTATATGAAGAGTAAACTATTTGGGTTAGAGTTGCCGCGAGACGAGACGAGACGAGATAAAGCCTTGTCTCGTCTCGTCTCGAAATTTCGAGATAATATATTTCGAGACGAGACGAGACAAGGGTCACGAAAATTTGTCTCGTTGTCTCGTCTCGTTTTGTATCGAGTTGTTTTGGTTTATTTTAATTAAATGAATTTCAATATACAGTGCATTAATAATGTATAGGATAATTTCAATAAATTTTTATATCTGCACAGTGCACAAGGTGGTGATAAAAAGACATATTTTTTAAAAAAAAGACATATTTTATCATTACATTATTAATTCCAACGTTTAATTTTAGAAATGTTCATTCTCAATTTTTTTTTACCAATTTTTAACTTTTTCCATAATAATTAAGTATACCCAAACTATCTTAAATGGCAATATTCTTATACCTACGTAACTTTCTGGGTATAGAATATGAAGTAGGTATAGGAATTTCTAGAATTAAATAAATAGAATCCAAAACTGTAAAAATATGAGTAGGTATAGGTATTCTATTTTAAATTTTAAAAAATTACTTTTGTAGCACCCTAATACTTTATGGACGTGCCCCGTCTAATTCAAAATATCGTTAAAATTTAACGTATACCTAATACTTACATAAGCACATTATCTACACATCTTATATTCAAGGCATTAAATTACTTACTCCTCGCCATCGTTGACTCACCCCATACACTATATACCTATAAACTAATTGCAAAATCTGCTGCAAACTGGTATGTATTTTAAGAAGGATGCATTGTTTTTAGTTTAAATTAAAAATTTTAAAAATAAAAGCGGCAAATCCTCAACTAACAGAAAAACATTCAAAAACAACTCTCTGCATAGGCATCAAAAAGTGTCGCCGCGCCGCCTGTATACTTTGTCGACACGCCGTTTTATTCGGGATGCGGCAATAGTTTTTGCATGTTTTTTACTATTTAAAGATCTATAGAGCGGTTGCCTTTTAAAATGTTTTGACATTTTTCCTTAGTTCATTCTTGTATGAAGCTTGTAAGAAGTAAGAAGGTGAATTAATATTTTAAAAAATGGAACACCCTGTATAAAGGCTTATATTTTTTATAACACGCGTGTAAAGAAAAGTTGACGTGATTGAGCTTTTCTAAAATTGGTATTTTCAAAAAATTGGTGATTTCAGACCTTACGGACACCCATAATATGCAACTAAAAATAAAATATTGAACCTAATAATTTGTTTTTTTATTTAAAATAAAAATATGAAACATATAAGTGACATAAAAATGTCCACAAAATAGAAAAAAGAATCTAAAAGATAATGAAACATAAGTCATAAACTCTATTACAAAACATAGGTAAAATGTTTTCTAGAAATTTTTCTCTTAATTATACAGGGTGTTTGAGCAATAGTTTTAAAAAAAATCTCTATAAACATAAGTTCGGATATGCATCGTTTTGAAATTGGAAATACGCAGGGTCCTAAAGTTAAAAAGAAGCTTTAATTGTATATAATTTTTTAAAACAATTATTTTGATAAACAACTTAAAATACAACTTTTTCGTTATTTCAGTTTTTTTCGAGAGACAAAGTAAAACCCCTACTTTTCAAAAGGGTATAAAAAAAGAATTAATTTTTTTCTTACGTTGTCTAGACGACGTGGAATTTCCGCTGTAATTTTTCCATAATACCACTTCTCTCATGGGAAAACATGTACATGAGTGAAATATTTAAAATAATTAAAAAATAATAAAACCAAAGGGTGATATACTTTTTAAAGCAATTAATTTTAGCTTCTTTTTTTTAACATCCTATATTTCTGAAACGATGCATTTCTTGACCTATGTTTATAGAAACTTATTTTTGCAAGATCCAACTGCTGTCGACGTTTGGAACACTAAATCTTAAACAACCTGTATAATTCTTAAGAACTAGAAATATATTGTTGGAGATTTATTACAGTTAGTTCGCTTAAGTTTTAAGTCAACAAAATTTTTCGAGATGTCTCGTCTCGTCTCGTCTCGAGCTTGTCTCGAAGGATTTTATCTCGTCTCGTCTCGAAATTCGAGACAAAATGCTCTCGAGACGAGACAAAATGGCTTCGAGACGAGACGAGACGTCTCGTATCTCGTGTCTCGTGGCAACCCTAATTTGGGTCGATTATCGGCTTTATTTGTTCTATAGTGTAGCCACTTAATTTTTAAATGCAAACTAGCTGCTTGGATCAAACAGTCGAAACACTGGAGTTGGTCAAAAACATGAAAATTACTAAAATAAACGTATTTCAGCACCGCTCCATTGTTTAAATGTATAAACTAAGTAAATTATTAATGTCTGCGCTAGAACTACTACCTTTCCTCTTTCGAATGCCGCGTCGAACGTGTAAATATCTTTAATAAAAAAAAATAAACAGCTAACGGCAGCAATAGACTTAGCAATTGTTTAAAGTTAACAACGGTTTAGAATGTTTAACAAAACGTCATTGTCAGTGTATATTCAATGATTTTAGTAGGCAACCTGTTAAAATCTGACATTTTGTTAAACATTCTAAACCGTTGTTCACTTTTAACAATTGCTAAGTCCATTGATAAATTTAACAACGCGATCATTACTCGGCCGTAAATGTTATAAAGCATAAAAATTATGTTTTTTGTAACGTTTTATTACGGACAGGCGGAAACGGGCGCTTCTAAAAATGAAATGTGCATGGAAATCATTGTTGGGGCCTTCATAAAGATTTCCTGAATGTTAAAACAAAATCTAAAATGATGCGGCAACGATTTTTTTTTAAATGTTAGACGTTTTGTTATTTTTATTTTCTTGTATAAACAGATATTTTATTTATAAATCTTGTATTTCCAGACAAGTTCAGATGTATATGGGAGATAGAAAAGCCCGCCCAGGCGTTTCTTTAAATTCGCTACTTATGGAAATTTTGGGCACCGCTCATGTTCAGTCGTTGTTACGGGATGAACTTTTCGTTCAGTTGTGCAAGCAAACAACTGAAAATCCAAGGAGGGAGTCACTATTACGGGGATGGGAACTGCTGACCATCGCTCTAGCTTTTATTCCTCCTAGTCCAGTTTTTCAGCCTGCTTTATTAGGGTACCTGAATAGGCATAGAGATCCTACTTTTTCGCGTGTTTTTCCTGATGTAAACCGATGGCCTATACATGTGCAAGTAAGTTGTAATTAGAATATTTTAGTGGCCGAAGTATGGTTGGTTACTTGAAATATATATATATTATTGCAATTTGAAAGAAATTTTCTGAAAAATCAGTAATGAATAGTAGTGATGGAACGAACGTCCGGTTCAAGTACCGAATCCGGCAAATCCGGCCACTTCACCGAACTTCCGGTCCGGCCGGAAATTTTTTAATGTTATTAATAAGGAAATATAATTTAATAAGTCATTGGAAATAAAATAGAGGGAAATAGAAATCTTGGGTAGAAAAAGCAGCTTACATTTAGTAACTGATTACAGGTAATCTCTAATTATCTTACAAATAAGGAAAAACACTGTTAATAATCAAAATGTACCTTTTTTAAATTATGATGAATAAATAAAAGTTTTTCAGCATTTTGACTGGTTAATCAAGAACGCTTTTCTTCATAAATGTTGCCAATTTCTGAAAAAGACCTTTTTGAATACACACTACTTGCTGGGTCGCTTAAATATCGTTTAGCAACTTGGGCTCCATTTGGAAACTCATCCTTGTGCTCTTTCCACCAATGTATTGGATCAGACTTTCTCTCCTGTAGGGGCTTATTAAGATAATTATCAAACTGGTCTGCTATTTTTGTTCGTGGTCTACACTTACATTACCAATTAAGACAAAGGGAGTAGCAATTTTTTTTTGAAACATATCCAAACTGACGGCACTTCTTGATGTTTCATGATTTTAGACAATGGTTCTTCATCATTATCACTATCACTGTCATGTACTGCTGTTAAGTTTAAATTTTCAGTGCTTTCAGTGGTATTACTGGTAATCTCCTTGAACTTTGTTATCTCGTTTAAAACACACTACTTCGGGAGCAAAATATTTTCTGGTGGGAAAAATGCTAATTTATACCTAGGGTCCAATACAGTAGCAATGACATAATTGGGATTCTGGTAAATTAGTTGAAATCTTTTGCCAATGTTTTCTAGTAGGGTTGTTGCCATAATATATGACATGATATTACTCTAGCTGAATACTTTGCCTGTCAATTGTCTTTGTAAGAAAACTTTTAGTTTACAATATTTCCTTGGTACTTTATTATCTTTTATTGACATTTAAATGTAAGTAGCCCCGATTAATATTTTATTTTTTATTTTTTGAGGAAAAACACATAGAGTTCGGCGCCGGACTTCCGGCGTCCGGTTCGCTGGGCGGCCGGAAGTCCGGAGTTCGGTAGTCCGGTGAAACATGAGTCCGTTCCATCACTAATGAATAGGATATACAGGGTAATTCACGTTGAGTGTCCTATTAAAAGTTCTGGAAAACCAAAAAAAAAGAACTTTTGAAATTGACACACGGCCATAACAGGTAATAAGCTACATTTTAAAAATAGTTTGGCAAGTGCAGCGTTGCCAGATCTGACCGAATCCACATTGTAATTTTAAATAGAACAACCTATTTTTTATTGCATATTCGGACTGTACACAAAATTCTAAGAAATTTTTGTTAACATCTTTCTATACCGATAGTTTACCGTTTTTGAGAAAATAATTATTCACTATTTTTTTAAGGAACATCACCATGTCAAAAAGGTTTAATATTACGTGCTTAACCGAGCTGGATACTAGATTTTTTTTTGGATTAGACAATGCATGTATTTAAAAGATCTATATGCTATTATAGCAATATATCCTGCAGGGTGTCCCAAAAAATGTGCAATTTTTCCGATATTAATTAATGATTAAAACTCATTTTTTTTAAATACAACATACTGTATTTTATTCCATTTTTAAATAGGATAATAATTTGCCTACAAAATGTCTATACATGTTTCTATACCCATCTGCCACCGTTTTTTAAATACAAACGATTTTTTTCCCGGTTTTTAAATACCACAAACAGTTAACCCCTGGCTTTATTTACAATTTACCTAGGTAGGCCATGGAAGTTTTTATTTTAAATTGTCCTGACACCTATTTGACATAAAAGTTAAAAATTATATATTTTGTTTAATTAATAATGATTTAACGCTTAAAAAAATAAAATTCGCTTGTATTTAAAAACAGTGACAGATAGGTATAAAAAGATGTATGGACATTTTGTAGGTAAATTATTGGTCTTTTCGAAAATCGGATAAAATACATTATGTTGTATTTAAAAAAATGAGTTTTAATATTATTTAATATCGGTAAAAATGCAAATTTTTTGGGACACCCTGTAAGATATACTGCTATAATAGCTTGTAGATCTTTTAAATACATGCATTGTCTAACCCCAAAAAAATATTTCTAGTATCCAGCTCGGTTAGGCGCGTAAACATTAAACCTTTTTAACATGGTGATGTCCCTTAAAAAATAGTGATTAATTATTTTCTCAAAAACGGTAAGACATAGGTATAGAAAGATGTTAACAAAAATTACTCAAAATTTTGTGTAGAATCCGAATATTTAATAAAAAATAGGGTGTTCCATTTAAAATTACAATGTTGCCATTGGTTTCGGTTAGATCTGGCAACGCTGCACTTGCCAAAATGTTTTTTAAATGTAGCTTATCACCTGTTATGGCCGTGTGCCAACTTTCAAAGTTCGTTGTTTTGGTTCTCTAAAATTTTTAATAGGACACTCAACGTGGATCACCCTGTATGTGTTTTGGGCTCATTATACAGATTGACTTAAAATTTAGCTTATATTATGCCAGTAATACTTAACTTTTTATAAGCATAATCTGAAAAATGCTTCCAAATATGTATTTTACCTTCTGTTAGAAGAATTCTAAATATTATTTTTCTGAGATGTATTTAAAACTGTTAAAGATAAATTCACAATAAATTTCAAAGTATATTTTGGTGGTAATGGCATAGGTCTTTTTGTGTAGAAACCTTACAATTTTTATTCAGAGACATCTTATACTGCAGAGATTTTTAAAAAACTTTAATTGCCATTTTAGGCCGTTTTTTTGGCGAAAACTATGAAATTTTATCACTTTAATGGGCGATAGTAGAGCTCAAAACAAGTCAAAAAAGCCATAAACACATGGGTCAAAAATTGTTTTCGAAATATAGCTTTTCAATGTTTAAAAAATTCTGGCAACACCGCGCCACGTTCATCACATCGAGTCGAACGTTTTTGGTGAGGTTTTACATATTTACATTTTTCTAAAAAAGATATTTATTTACATAGTGACGGCTACTTTATTTGGAGGTTTGTATTTGTAATTAAAAAAATAATTGTACTTACCACAAAATTAAGCTGAATAACCATTTAAGGAACACAAGTTATTATGTTTTAAAACAGAACTTTTTTATTTTACTTGAAGAGTAGAAAGTCTCTAATTATAAAAAAACAGCTACATTTTAGTTAAAATAAGTTGCTCAAAATGTCGTCCTCTAGTTTTTACACACTCATTTCGACGAACCCAGTGAATTAATAACATATCGGCATATTTTCCCTATTTGAATGGACAAAAATATCGCGACAGTACGCACAATGTACAACTGACTTGACTCCACGCACAAGGCTTCTGGGTAGCGCTGTTGCCAATTGTTTTTAAAATTTTTAACTGGGGAATTTTTTTTAATTTATAGATTAAAATATTTTAAACTTAGTTTATTTTATTAACAAATGAATCTACTGATAAGCGATTTAGAAAGTTTCCAATTGTTAAGCTTTTCAGAAATAATTGCTTCAAAAGTTTGTAACTTTGATACCGTTTAGACAAAAATCTGTCAAGTTTTGACACATATGTCATATAAACTTTTTGACTTGTTTTAAGCTTCACTATCGCCCATTAAAATCGTGAGCATCATACTTTTTGCACCCTGTATAAAAAGTGCTTTAGGGTAATAATATAAAACTGCATACTTTTCTAGTAAAATTATGTTAAAAAAATGTATGCTTATTTAATGTTTTATTTAAGAATAGAAAAAATTAGGAAACACTTGAAATAAGTGTTAAACCTCCACCAAAACGTCTTAATTTTTTTAAAGCCTACTTTCAACTAAGCAAAATTATTTTCAATTTTTTTAAACAATTTTTACTCTTTTTATCTTAAAAAAATCAAAATGTTCCCATTGGGAACCAACCCTGAGAAATATCTGGTATACAAAGGGAGCAGCCCTTGATACATCTTTCTTGTTATAGGTTAACCATTATGCTACAGTAGCATGTCAACGGCTAGAAAGAATAGGGGCCGGCGGAAAACGTACCGCTAAAAGGCCCCAAATGGATGACATAGAATCAGCTAGAAAACAAATATTCCAAGCTAGTTTGTTTGGAAATACCTTAAGAGAAGTAATGCAGCTCCAATCCAGTCGATGGCCAAACAGAAGGCTTCCTTGGCCGCAAGTAGAGCTCTCTATGCAAGTTTTAAAGCTACAAGGGCTGCAAACAGAAGGGATATTTCGAGTTTCAGCTGACGTCGACGAAGTTAATAGACTGAAAGCGCAAATGGATCGTTGGGAGATAAGTGAACCGAGTGACGCCCATGTTCCAGCTAATTTACTTAAGTTATGGCTAAGAGAACTCTATGAACCGTTGATTCCCGACTCTCTTTATCCTGAGTGTGTTGCTGAGCCCATGACCTCCCGCCGTGCATGTGATTTAGTTTTGCGTTTACCCACGTTACATAGATTAGTATTATGTTATTTAATTCGGTTTTTACAGACCTTTAATAAGCCCGACGTTATACAGCATACTAAAATGGATGCCTCGAATTTAGCCATGGTCTTCGCGCCCAATTGTCTACGGTGCATGGCAAGTGACCCTCGTACCATGTTCGACAATGCGCGTAAAGAAATGGCTTTTATGCGATGTCTCATTCAGGACCTTGATACAGAATGTGTTCGAGAGATGATCTGACCTCAACTTTTTATTGTATATTTATACCATGTTTATTGTAACTTTTTTTTATTATAAATAATAGATATGCGTCACGTGTTTTTACCTTTGTTTTATCCTCTGTACCCAAAAGAAAAAGCTTTAAGAGGTGGACTAAGAACCTTAGGTCAAATTTATGCACTGTTGATACAGACAGTTTATGGTAATTGGGTATATTCAAGTTTTTTTGGAAAACCTATAAAATAATAGCATATATGCATGTAAATCGTATGGAAACCTCAAAAAAATTATATAAAAAACATATTTTAAGCAAAAACTGCCTTTTAAAATTCAAACGCCAAGAATTGGTGCCAAAACAAGCCTTCCGGAGGTCGCTGCTGTCTGACGTCACAGCGCAAATAAACGGTTAAGCGTTATTCGTGTTTCTAATACATTTTCACCTTTTAAGCAGGGGTTTATTTTATTAGGGCATTATTTACGTGGCTATAGTTGAAAAAATTTAAGTTGCAGTTAATATCAATAAACATTTACAGCTGTTTGAATGGGTAATATGTTTGAATCACAAAATAAATGATGTTTTTTGCCCCTCACAGATGTGCTCGTACACAAAACAAAATTTTTGTATGTATGCCCCTCGGAGGGGTTATGAGCGTAAGAAAAGATGTTTTACATTAGAAAGACGTGATATGCCAAAATCAAAAAGTTAATGTTTCTGTTGTAAAGACCACTTTGATGAAGGTTAGATACAAGATTATAATTAACAAATAAATAAATACCTACATAAATATATTTTTTTCTAATTTGGTTTAAGTATCAAGTACTGTAAAAAGATGTTTTATTTTGTTTTACACATAAAATAAATACTTACAATGCTGTTTTTGACCTCTGATTTCTGCTAAATTAAAAGGTTTCTCGTTTTTAATGTAATCCCTTACCCTTACCATAAACATATTCACAGATGGTAAATTGTTTGTGGAATCTGACAAATCCTTCGCTAGCTATAATGAACGAAAAACACTTTATTTAGCCACGCAAAATAAAACAAAAAACTAGTTATGTCGAGATTTACCGCAGCACAAGTGGCAAACAGACGAAATTGATATGTAAAAACTCTGGATTTATATGCGAAGTGACGTCACGAGTCGTTTCGCAGTCCCTTTAAACCTCGCCGTTTTATCTATATTTTCGTACCTGAAATATTCGGTACTGGCTCTGTTTAACGGACTTGTAAGATTATAATTATGACCTGGGGACTCGTCCCTAGGAATTTATGTGTATTTTGCTTTGTTTGAAATATATGGGTAATACCCAATTGTTTATGTGTGGCTCCACCTATTTTTAATCATAAAAAATCATTCATCATTCATTTTCTTCTATTTTACGGCAGACTTACGCATCTTTTAAGTAGAAGAGAAAAAAAATCGGTGTTAATTTTTAGTTTGAAAATAAAAAAATGGGTATTTTTCAAGTTTTTCGTCGATAAAATGCATCCATTTAAGTTTAGCAATTTCTAGTGATTTATTTTATATTCTACGTGTAGACAAGTAATAAAAAAAAATCGAAAATATCAATTTTTGGATTTTTAATTTTTTTTTTAAATCAAAAAATTGACATTAAAAATCTCTATTTTTGATAAACTTTAAGAATAAAATATTTGACAACTCAAAAAAATCATGTTGATTAGGATGTAAAATCATGTTGATTTTACATCCTAAAAAAGTGGAGCCACACACCTAAACAATTACATACCCAGTTTATTATGTTGTATACTGATACACATGCTTCCAGAAGCACCATAACACCTAAGCAAAATGAGCCCCCTGTAAAAAATTTATTTTGATCTGAACACACGTCAAATCTCTTTCTTTCTGTATTAAAGAACCATCTTTCAAATATCTTTACTCAAAAAAAATAGTTCTTGGGGTAATTACGATTTAAAGTTCAAGTCTGACCCTTTAGTTTAGTCGAGAAGTGTGGTTCCTGCGAAAAATAGTAGACGCGAATGCAAATCTGAGAAAGGCGTTTTGAGGATTTTTTCTGCCAATAAAAACTGCAATTGTTATTAAAAAAAAAAAAAAAAAAAAAAGTCATTTCGATTTTTAATTATAACTCAAAATTTGCGATAAAAAAGTTCTAACTCCCGGAGTTCTATCTCCATTATTTATAATTATATTTTAGCGCTGAAAATGGGCCTCCACGCGATTTTTTTGGTTGCGCGCTCGGCGTCAAAACCGAGTACGTCACATTAAATATTTTTTTTTAGGGATTAAATTGATTGAAAAATTTAAATAAATTATGGTGTATTCTGAACACTTAAAATAATTTATTTCCGTTAAAAATTTAACTTAAAGGTAATTTTTTAACAAGTTAGACAATTGTTGTACAATAAAAAAATGCTTAAATAATTGTCATAAAAATTTTTTGCTTTGTAAAGCCCTTCTTATATAACGCCATAAAAGTTTAAACAATTTTAATCCTTTGTTTATAACAATTTTATAACATTGACAAAAAATGAAAAATCAGAGTTAAATTGTTAAAGTTAAAAAATTATTATAAACAAAGTATTAAAATTTTTAAAACTTTTTTGGCGTCATCTTCTTAGGTACGTATATAAGAAGGGTTCCACGAAGTGAAAAAATTATATGACAGTTATTTAAACATTTTTTTTAATGTACAATGAAGACGACGGTTCAAAAAAAAATTGTTTATTTAATTGTTTAACTCAGGGGTCTCCAAACTACGGCCCGAGGGCCACATCCGGCCCGCGGACAGATTTTGTCCGGCCCGCGGAGAGCTAGCATACTTGAAAACTCCTTTTAGAGAACAAATAATTTTTATAGCAAATTAAATTTAGTTTACTGAAGAATTCTAATTTTATGTTGAATAATTATTAATATGACATCTACATTGATATGGTCATGGGCTAACTCCGCTAACTCATAACATTCTTGTAGGCTTATTGTTATTGTTTTTGTGATAAGTTGGATAAAGGAACACAGAATTGTAATGAGTAAAGACATGTATAATATGCAGAAAATTTAACTTCAGTATATAATAACTAACAAATTATTGAAATGAATTCAACTAACATTTTATACATTTTAAATAATCACATAACTTATAACAAACATAATGACATATGAAATACTAATGAGATTTATGTAATTGAGATTTTCCACTGACAATAGTTTGTAGTTGTGGACTAATTTTACTTGTACCAATTATTAAGAGATTTAAGATGCTCATCAGTTAATTTCGATCTGTAAACATTTTTTGTGTACTTCATTTTGGAGAAGGTTTTCTCACACAAATAAGTAGTACCAAAAACAGAAAACAGACCACGAGCAAATTTATGCAAATTATCAAATTGTGTCAGTGGAAGACTCTTATAAAATTCCAACAAAGATGAGTTTGATATTTCTTCTTAATTATATCACTGCATTGTAGATCAATCATTTCCATTTGAAGTTCCGGGGCTAGGGTTTCAATGTCAGTATCAAAAGGATTCTGAAAAATCTTAATTTGATTCGCAATGGCATCAAAGTCCGAGAAACGAGTATCAAAATTTATCTTCAAAGCACTCAAAGTTTCGATTGCAAAACTCAGTCTCAGTAGTGTGGCTGAATATTTCACATGTTTTAAAATGTGAAAAACATTTACTTCGTAGTTGTGATTGAAACAGTCTCAATTTCTTCTGGAATGATTTGATATTAGTGTATAAATCAGGAAGATGCTGGTTTTCTCCTTGTAATCCCAAATTCAGTTCGTTCACATGTTTTGTCAAATCAACATAGAATGCTAACTTCCACAGCCATGCGTTGTTTTGTAATTCAGTAAGAGGGCGATGCTTTTCATTGAAAAAAATTTCGATCACTGCTCGAAGTTCAAAAAAGCGCTGAAGGACTTTCCCACAACTAAGCCAGCGTACGGCAGTATGATAAGGTAAGTCAGTTTCTCCAATCTCTTCAATAAATTGTCGGAATTGTCGGTGATTCAGCCCAAAAGATCTGATAAAATTAACAGTTGATATGACTGGTTTCAGAACGTCAGACATATCCAAACATTTTCCGCACAAAGACTGTTGATGAATGATACAATGTAAGACTAATGGTTTTGAACCACCGTCATTTTCTACAGCCTTTGACACAAGAGCGACCACTCCTTTATCTTTCCCACTCATGTTTTTGCCTCCATCAGTTGTAATACATTTCAAGTTTTTCCATCGAAGGTTCTTTTGATTAATGGCCATTTCAACTCCTTTAAAAATATCTGTACCAGTAGTTGTGCCATGAATACTATACATATCAAGAAGTTCTTCGTGCACTTCATAGCTTTTATCTACTCCTCGAATATAAATCAACACCTGAGCAGTATCTGACACATCCGTTGACTCATCCAAGGCCAAAGAAAACCACTCAAAATGTCCATTTTTGTCGAACAGTTGAGAGGGTATATTTTCAGCGATGTTTTCTACCCTTCGAGCCACAGTGTTTGCTGACATACTGACAGTTTTTAATAAATTTACCTTTTCAGGGCACATTTTTCGGCTACTGCAATTATGCATTCTTTGATCATTTCTCCATCGGTGAATGGTTTTCCACGTTTTGCAATTTCAAGAGCCACACGAAAGCTGGCACGAGTTGCAGCCTCTTGTTCAGTTTTGAGTTTTGTAAATGAAGATTGCTGCGATTTCAATCCGCGCTGCATAGCTTCGAATTTTTCTGTCCGCAAACTTCCTGTATATTTTGAGTAATTTTGAAAATGTTTTGTTTCATAATGACGTTTAATGTTATATTCTTTGAGAACGGCTATGCTTTCATTGCAAATCAAACATAGCGCCTTGTTATTGGACTCAATTACGAAATACTGAATGTTCCACTGATCTTTGAATTTTCTGCATTCACTATCAATTTTTCGCTTCTTTTCCATACTACTAATTCACACACAAAAGCAACTTCAAATCAAAATACTGTTATAAAGATGTCTTAAACTTAAACACGCACAAACACGTTTTAAGGAGGTATGCAATATTTTATTTAACAACAGTGTCATAGGAACTGACTTGTGGTTGCGCCACTAGCCTTCTTATATATTCCAATTACTGCCATCTAGAAGTGAGTGGAAGACACCAGAACTTTCTCGAACCAACGAGATTATTCTGTACGTGCTATTAGCGCCATCTGTTAGCGATAAAAGGTACTACCTATTTCCGCTTGTGTCCACCAGATGTCGTGTCACGTTACTCCTCATGGCTCGTACTCTACGACTAATCTAGAAATTACAGATAATGACAGGAAAATTAATAATATGCAGTGTTGCCGTTTTGCGGACTTTAGTCCGATTTGCAGCCTTTTTTAAACGTTGTGTACTTTTTCGGACTTTTTTTTTCATCAGTGGACTATTTCACTTCTTACCACCGGCAACAATGATAATATGGTTTTGGCCCTCGGAACTTACTGGAGTAATCAGTATGGCCCTAAGGCTGGAAAGTTTGGAGACCCCTGGTTTAACTGATTAAAAAATAAACTTTAAGTTAAATTTTCAACGGAAATAAATTCTTTGAAGTGTTCTGAATACATCAAGATTTAAAAAAAAAATTAAATGAATATTTAATACCTTTAAAAACATATTTAGTGTGACGTACTCGGTTTTGACGCAGCGCGCAACCAAAAATGTCGCTCGCTGAAGCCCATTTTCAGCGTTAAATTTAAATTATAAATAATGGAGATAGAGTTCCGGGAGTCGTGAGTTTTTTTTGGAAATTTTCTTTTCTTTAAAAACTAGTTTCGAAGTTATTAACAAAAAACGAAATGCCTTTTTTGCCATTTAAATAAATTTTGCCTTTGAAGAATAATAAAATTCTTAGGGCCAAACTCAAAGAACATGATTTATCCCTTTAGCAAAAGCTACTATTACGTTATGTAAAGGTAAATAAAACCAAACAGGATTTCACAAAAATATACATATATATTTATTGTCTTTTTGCCATATAATGGTGTACTAGAGAAAATTTGTAAACCTCACAGTATAAAGAAAATAAATAAAATTTAATTTATAAATTTACCTAAAAAAGGCGATAAAAAAAGAAAATAAATAAATTAACTGTTTTAAAAGTATTATACAAAGTTTGAGTTAATGTCTGTCATTTAATCGTATACAAGAGAAAATATGTATATCCCATAATATAAAGAAAATAAATAAAATTAGTTTTTTTAAATTCACAATATAAATTCAAAGTAAACCAATGAGAATAAATTTGCTTTCCTAAAAGTATTATACAAAATATGATATATATTCGTGTGGCATGACACCACGCCTAGGGTAGAAGGTGTGATTAACAGAGTAATTTAATAAATTTGTGAGATTTGATGTGTAAATATCTGCAAACCGAAATAATCTTCTTGAGAAATAAGTGGGATTGTGGTATGTCCTAAACACGCTGCCAAACTGTTTATTAAACACATACTTTATGTCATTCCTAAAAATTATTACTTGTTATAATAACAAATTACATGTATACAGGGCAGTGATACACAGTATCGATTTTTTCGCTAACGATTTTAATAATACTACTAATTTTTTTGAAAAATTATAATTTTTAAAAAAATTAGTAATAAGCTAAGAAAATAAATAATAATAATAATATATTCAGAATTTGGTGTTTTTACAATATACATATTACAGTACAATTATAAACCATGTTGTATTGCACATTAATGATATAAATAATGCACCTAGGGAACTGAACCCCTGTATGTGCATTACTAATTTTTAGATAAAATTAGTAATTAGCGAAAAAATATTACTAATTTTTTTTTTTTTTTGAAAAATAAGTAATTAGCAAAAATATATTACTAATTTTTTTGAAAAAATTAGTAATTACCGAAAAAATATCACTAAATTTTTTTGAAAAATTAGTAAATAGCCGAAAACATTACTATTTTTTTTTAATGACAAATATTATTAGTTTGGTTAATTACCCGACAAAATAAAGTAAATTTCGATCTGTAGATCTATTGTCTACAAGAAATGGTTAACTGTTTTACCTTACGTGCTTTCATTATGCCCTTTGAAAAATATATATTAATATTTTTTCGCCAATTACCAATTTTTCAAAAAACTAGTACCTAATATTTTTTTCGCTAATTACTAATTTTTCAAAAAAAAGTATATTTTTTAGCTAATTAATAATTTTTCAAAAAAGTAGTACCTAATATTTTTTTCGCTAATTATTTATTTTTCAAAAAAAAAGTAATCTTTTTTTGCTAATTACTAATTTTTTAAAAAACTAGTACCTTATATTTTTTTCGCTAATTACTAATTTAAAAAAAAGTTATATTTTTTTGCTAATTACTAATTTTTAAAAAAACTAGTACCTAATATTTTTTTGCTATTTACTAATTTTTCAAAAAAAAATTTAATATTTTTTCGCTAATTACTAATTTTTCAAAAAAACTAGTACCTAATATTTTTTGCTAATTACCAATTTTTCCTAAAAATTAGTGATATTTTTTCGCTAATTACTAATTTAAAAAAAATTGTAATATTTTTTGTTGATTACAATTTTTTTTAAATGTAATGAAAAAAGATATTTTTTTTGCCGATTACTGTTACAGGGTGGCCCAATAGTATACCATTTCTAATAATATAACTAATGGAAAGAATTTTCGTTTTAGAGAGGTAAGTTAAGGGAACAAAGAGAAATTTACTATGGAACACCCTCTATATTATATACTTATGAAAGAATATTCAACTTCATTTTAAAATATTTCATTAAATATATAAATATATATTTATTTACCTCAGCCTATCTCTTTCGGCCATCCATTTTGCTAAAATGGCTTGTTCACTCTCATCTTCACAGTCTTGATGATCTTCAATTAGTTGTGTTAACATTTGCAACCAATTAGCATTTTTCTTGAAATCGACATTGTTTAAGGTAGCAATTTCATGCTAAAATAAATTGTTTTTAAAATACTTAAAACCATCTAAATTTTTTATTAAAACAAACGTATAACTTGGAAATATTTAAGGAAAATATAAAGTTAATAAAGCAATAAAAAAAATAGTGAAACCGTGAAACCCATGTAACCCCTTAACACTTACTGTTAATTCAGTTATAATGGCACCAGTTCTCCAACCATGCTCCAAAGTAACGTCTGCCAGATCACTATAGGGATGATCTCCAAAGTATAACACTTGATGGCCTCGCCAACCTGTTAGATCTTGCAGTTGTTTTACTGTTCCCTAGAGGAATTTAAAAAATGTAATATGATTCGAAAAAAAAATCTTTAGTTAAACTCTAGTGTTGCCCAACATATTGCAATAATTCTTTGGAATTGAGCTTTTTAAAACCAAAAAAAAACTGAAGGGTTATTAGTTCTTTAATGTCTTTGTTACAAGAAAAAAACTTATTATTTTACCTCATAATAAATAACTCCTTTTTCAAGTTTATGAACCCTATCCCAAATATGCGTACCGCTCTGTTCATCAAAAACTCGCATGGGCCTCGATTGGTCTGTAAAAAACTTGGGCTTTCGTGCTTGCACAATTAAAACATCGAAAAAGTCTTTCCAATCTGGTCCTACTAATAGTTCCATACCTTTGTTACTAGAAACAATAAAAAAGTAGCATATTTTTATAGATGATCATTAATTAAACTAATCAAATGAAATGTAAAATGCATATAGAATATTACTGGATATTTTATAAACATATAAACTATATTTTCTATGTATCATTCATACACATTATAATGAGAGATGAGCTACTCAGTATAAAAATTTACTTAAAGTTAAATACTTAGTATTAAAATTAAGTATTTATAAATGGTCAATACTTTAAGTAAAATGCTTAGAAAGTGTGCGAAAAAATCACGACAATCTGTCCGCGTCGTGCCCAAGAACCGGCCTTTGGGGTTCAACCTGGGAAACTTGCAAAGTTTCGCTTCACCCGTATAAAAGTGAATTACTCGAATTAAAGCCCAACGTCACAGCGGGGAAATTCGCTAATTTGGGGCTAGAACAGTTGGGCGGGGATCCCGATTTTGGCGAAAAATAATTTTTTGTGACAAGACTCATTTTTGGTTAAAGGGGCTTAAAAGACAAAAAAGAATGCCGAATTTGATGCGACGAAAACCTACCGGACATTCACCAAGCTCCTCCTTTCCAAAAAGTCCCTTTTTTTTTCAAAATGAAGGAGTCGTACTTATCTCAAAAAAAAATCTTCGGGACTGGCATGACTTCGGGTCTCAGAGCTGAAGGCCTTTTCCCCCCAAACCAAAATGTCTGTCAAACTACTGGAGCGATAAGGGTACACCTTAAAACTCTAGTGGGACTGTACAAAGGGGCACCGAGTTAAAATACCACATCCGATCGGCCTAGCGGAAGACGCCGCATGCCGCATGTGCATGGAGGGGAGAAACGGGAGCACCTGTGTTCTGCCCCGCAATGGCCCACTAAGATTCGCAATCCTCGGCAATGAACCTTGTTGCCGGGGTGGTAAAGATCTCTCTCCCAACAGGATCATCAGATTTATTAGGAGTCTGGACCTGGTGGGAGAAATATAAAAAGTGTGAGCCCAATGACCGATGGTCCGGGGGAAGGGTGTTATACCCACTCCTTTAAACCTACCTACTTACTCTCAACGGTGAGCGATATGGGGTTAATAAGAACGTTTTTCTGGCCTATAGATCTTAATATGGATCTGAATAAACTTGTGGTTTTAACAAGACGGTGCAACGTGCCATACTGCAAATGAGACAGTGACATTATTGCGTCAGCAGTTCAAGGGTTCTCTTATCGCGAAATGGCGACGTCAACGGCCACCCAAATCATGCGATTTAACACCAATGGATTTTTTTTCTGGGGTTTCCTTAAATCTCATGTGCATGTTGATAACCGATGGACGGGACGGTTGATGCCAACAAGGCCAATATCAGGGGCAAAATTGCTGCGATTGAGCCACATCTGTGGAATCAGGTCATCGAAAATTGGTCTCACAGAATTTAACTCAGGGGAAAACTTGGGGAAATTTTAAATGGAAGCCCCTTATAAAGAAACCCACTGGAAGAAAAAAAAAAAGAAGCTGAAAAATTTCCCAAAATTTTTTGGCCTTGTTTGCTGAACCGTGAAAAGTCGGCCCGCTTTTGAACAGGGATAGTATATAAGTCGTAGCTTTTAAGATAGTTTTTTGTTATACTTGAAAAGGGTTTAAAATACATCACTAAGAAACGTTGT
>JAHBCN010003321.1:0-77254 GCA_019359885.1 Listronotus oregonensis | reverse complement strand
TTTCCAATCTGGCCTACAATTTCCATATTTGTTAAAAACAAAAAAAAAGTGCAATTTTTTAAAATGATAAATTAAAAATAAATGTTAAAAGCTTGTATTGGGGATATTTTAAAACAATAAATAATTTTCGTATCTTCCCCAAATTAAAAGAAGGAGCTACTCATATAAAAATTTATTAAATTAAATACTTAGTTAAAATTAAGTATTTATAAATGGTCAATACTTTAAGTAAAATGCTTAGAAAGTGTGCGAAAGAATCCACGACAATCTAGTCCGCGTCGTGCCCAAGAACTTGGCCTTTCGCGGATGTCAACCTGGCGAAACCTGCATAATGATTTGTCGCTTCACCCGTATAAAGTGCAATTGACTCAAGAATTAAAGCCCAACGATCACAGACAGCGGTGTAAATTCGCTAATTGGGCGCTAGAACAGTTGGACGGTGATCCCGATTTTCGGCGAAAAATAATTTTTAGTGACAAGACTCATTTCTGGTTAAGGGGCTTAGAGAGACAAGCAGAACTGCCGAATTTGATGCGACGAAAACCTACCGGACATTCACCAAGCTCCACTCCTTTCCAAAAAAGTCCTTATTTTTTCGAAAATGAAGAAGGAGTCGTACTTATTCTCAAAGAGAAAATCTTCGGTACTGGCATGGACTTCCGGGTCTCAGAGACTCGAAGGCCTTTATAAGCCCACCAAACCAACAATGTACTGTCAAACTACTGGAGCTTTTAAGGGTACACCTTAAAACTCTGGGGGGACTGTAAAGGGACACTCAGTTAAAATACCACATGCCAAGATCGGCCTAGCGGAAGACCCCATGGCATGTGCATGGAGGGGAAATCGGCAGCACCTGTGTTCGTGCCCAGCAATGGCACGACTAAGATTCCAATCCTCGGCAATGAACCTTGTTGCCGGGGGGGGTAAAGATCTCTCTCCCAACAGGATCATCAGATTTATTAGGAGTCTGGACCTGGTGGGGGAAATAAAAAAAGGGGAGCCACAATGACCGATGGGGCGCGGTAAAGGGGTGTTATACCCACCCTTTAAACCTACCTACTTACCTCAAGGTGGCGATAGGGGGGTTAAAAGAACGTTTTTTTGGCCTATAGATCTTAATATGGATCTGAATAAACTTGTGGTTTTAACAAGAGGGGCCGTCCCAAAGAAATGGGGGTGCATTTTGCGTCAGCAGTTCAAGGGTTTCTTATCGCGAAATGGCGCGTCCGGCCACCCAAATCTGCGATTTAACCCAATGGATTTTTTTGGGGTTTCCCCTTTAAACTATTGCATGTTGATAACCGATGGGGGGGCCAACAAGGCCAATATCAGGGGCAAAATTGCTGCGATTGAGCCACATCTGTGGAATCAGGTCATCGAAAATTGGTCTCACAGAATTTTTAAACCCCCCGGGGAAACTTGGGAAATAAGGGCGGAAGCCCGTTCATAAAGAAACCCACTGGAAGAAAAACAAATTAAAGAAGCTGTAATAATTGTAAACAACCAAAATGTATTTAGCAAGCTAGCATCGATATTCCGAATATCTGAACCGTGAAAAGTCGGCCAAGCTTTGGTGAACTAGGGATAGTATATAAGTCGTAGCTTTTAAGAATAGTTTTTAGTTATTACTTGAAAACGGTTGAAGATACATCACTAATTGAAACGTTGTGTAACAATTAATAAATAAAGACAATGGAAGTCCAATATTTTAGTGTAATTAAAACCATTACATTGTCTAACAATTTCAAGGTACCTATTACTGTAAGCAAATACTTAATAATTATTACTTTCAAAACATTTTCTGACTACTTATCACAGCTCTAATTCTAATATGCTTCTACTTTAACTTACACAAAGTGATAAGGGCTATTGGTCACTAAGAATAGCTTTTTTCCTGCGTTAATCAATCTATCAAAAAATGGCCTTAACTTGTCGTTAGTTTCAATATATTCCGCTACATTTTGTCCTACTACTCTGTGCATTACTGGATGTGAATTCCTGATTGAGCTCTAAAAATTAGATGCACATCTTTTAGTTACACCAAAGACAATTATTATTTTTCACTATAGATGCACAAAAACAATGCTAAATTTTTAGTAATATGTTTTTACGCTCGCTTACTGGAACGGGCGTCCATCGGGAGAAAATGCGTACAAGCTGTTGTATAAACGAACACTGTTGCCAAAGCTATAACAATGGTAACACTAATTAGTATTATTTCTGTGGGAAAATAGGCCAAATTCGTAATATTAATGATTACACTGGTCAACATTTGATCTACGCGGGAACGCCGAAAGCGGTTAGGTACTACTAGGGTTTTTGGGGTCGCTGATCACAATGAGAGGGTCGGTTAACCTCCATCACGGTAGGTTCAAGGTCATTTGAAGGTCAAGTGATGAAAAAATCATAGGAAATATTTATGCATGTTTTCGAGGTCGCTGAATCCGAATAAGGCGCTTATTTACATCTATCCAAGGTCATTTTAGGGTTATTTATAAGTGTTTTTGGGATAAAAATGTTAAGTATGATTTAAAAAAATCTGAAAAAATTTGTACGTATGTTTTCGGTTGGCAAATCGAAATCTGAGGTCAGTTAACCTCCTAACCTCCATAAGGTCAAGTTGAGAGAAAAGGATGGGAAGAATCTGAAAATAGATACATATAGATAGATCCAAATCCAAAACATAGGCAAGAATTTTTCAGATGGTTTCTTCTTCACTTGACCTCCAAATGACCTTGAACCTGACGTGATAGAGGTTAACCGACCCTCTCATCGTAATCAGCAACCCCAAAAACCCTGGTAGCAAAAAATTATAGAACAAAAATTAATATTAATTTATTATTGAGAAATCATACATCATCATAATTACAACGAATTTGGATTATTTTCCACAGAAATAATTCCTTATTACTGTTACCATTGTTACAGCTTTGACAACAGTGTTCATTTTTATAGCTGCCGTGTGAACGTATTTTCTCTTGATGGACGCCCGCTCGAGTAAGCGAGCGTCAGAGCCGGATTTAGGACTGTGGTGGCCCTTGGGCAGATTTTGTTTGGGAGCCCTACACTATTTACTATTCAAAACAAGGTCCTAGAGAACGAATAAATGTTTTTTCCTGCGAAATTCGATTCTAAAACTCGTTTTTCCCGAAAAGTGGTCAGAAAATTGTTATAAACTATTTAATTGTTTAATACACTGTAGCTAGTAAACTATTAAAGATAGCAAAATGTTCTCAAATACTTTTTTGTTCCATATGAAAAAAGAAACAAAATGGCGTTTTCTAAATTAGAATTCGTCAATCAGAACTGGAGATATTGCAAATTTAATGCAAAACTATTGCAAAATAAGGATTTTTCCTAACTATTCCGTCATAACTTGGCTTCTACTCAACGTAGAAAGCCCCACAGCCGCTTAAGGTCTAAGCTTTAAAATAAGACATGATAGATCACCTACATATTATTAAAAATAAAAGTTACAGCCTCCTCAACGGATTATTTTAGACTAAAAAAAACCAGCGTAATTTGTTTATAAGCACTTTCAACTAAGAAGTATTTAAAATATCATTGACTGAAATTTGTGAAATCCGAGGTGAAATCATTCTTGTTCTCAAAACGAATATTTTGAGACTATTGTGGTGGCCCCCCTCTGGTGGAGGGCCCGAGGCAGTAGCCCCGCCTGCCCTCCCCCAAATTTGGGCCTGGCGAGCGTCCAAGCCTACCACCAAATATTTATCATTGTTTTATGTGTCTATGGTGAACACTATAATTGTCTTTGGTTATACCCAAAATACGACTAAATTGTATCAGGAATATGTATGATGTTGTACATACCTTAATATCTCTAAACAATATCTCAGGGTGATAATCAATATGATTTCTCTCGAAATAATCGGCCACATTACATATAAGACCCATTTCTGGTACTGAAAAAAGATCAGCCAGCTGAACCATCTTGGAATGTGAATCCTGCAATACCAACTATAAAAGTAAGAACAGAATTTTTGATGATAAAAGACAGCGAAAGATGTTGGTAAAAAAATTAGTTGCATTTCTATTATTATTAAAAAGTAATTTATTGATATTCCCAATAAAGACCCATACAAATGGCTACTTACCGAAGCATTTTTAGTGTGTCCCTCTACATATGCAATAGGTATTATTCTGTTTTTGTAAAGACTAAGAACTTCTTCATTCGACAACGGTTTCATACCTCTGTAAACAGAACCAAATTGAATTTGTAAAAAAGAATCTAATTTCAGTAGGAGACCTTTTTCTATATCATAATGTAGACCCCTTACTGCAAACCCTGGCTGGTATTCCAGTTTAGCTATTTCTGACGGATACTGAAACGCAGAAAAGAAATAACTTGTACGACTTTTGGAAAATAAAGTTAAACATTAATTTTCTTATTTATTTAATTTTCAGTAAAAAGACCTAATATCGTCAGAATATTCTAATTTTCAAAAAAGTAAGACTTATTAATTGTAAAAAAAATATTTAAAAATACAAGCACTAGGTATAAAGTAGTGATGGAACGGACTCATGTTTCACCGGACTACCGAACTCCGGACTTCCGGCCGCCCAGCGAACCGGATGCCGGAAGTCCGGCGCCGAACTCTATGTCTTTTTTCCTCACAAAATAAAAAATAAAATATTAATCAGTGCTACTTACATCAATAAAAGATAATAAAGTACTAAGGAAATATGGTAAACTAAGAGTTTTCTTACAAAGACAATTGACAGGCAAAGTATTCAGCTAGAGTAATATCATGTCATATATTATGGCAACCCTTATTTAAAAACCACACTTAAAAAAATCTAAAAAAAAAGTTATAAAAATCACCAAAAAGTTCGTTAATTTATAATGAATTTTATAAATTTTTAAAATCATAAACAATTTTGTAGAATACTTTACTTATATAGCCTTCAAGATTCTTAAAAATCCTTATTCCCTATATAAATCATTTTAACTAATTTACTAGAATCCCAATTATGTCATTGCTACTGAATTGGACCCTAGGTATAAATTAGCATTTTTTCCACCAGAAAATATTTTGCTCGCGAAGCAGTGTGTTTTAAACGAGATAACAAAGTTCAAGGAGATTACCACTAATAGCACTGAAAGCACTGAAAATTTAAACTTAACAGCAGTACATGACAGTGATATTGATAGTGATGAAGAACCATTGTCTAAAATCATGAAACATCAAGAAGTGCCGTCAGTTTGGACATGTTTTGAAAAAATTGCTACTTCCTTTTCCTTAATCGGTAATGTAAGTGTAGACCACGAACAAAGACCAGTTTGAAAATTATCTTAATAAGCCCCTACAGGAGAGAAAGCCTGATCCAATACATTTTTGGAAAGAGCACAAGGATGAGTTTCCAAATGGAGCCCAAGTTGCTAAACGATATTTAAGCGCCCCAGCAAGTAGTGTGTATTCAGAAAGGTCTTTTTTAGAAATTGGCAACATTTATGAAGAAAAGCGTTCTAGATTAACCAGTCAAAATGCTGAAAAACTTTTATTTATTGATCATAATTTGAAAAAGATACATTTTGATTATTAACAGTGTTTTTCCTTATTTGTACGAGAATTAGAGATTACCTGTAATCAGTTAATAAATGTAAGCTGCTTTTTCTACCCAAGATTTTTATTTCCCTCTATTTATATTTCCAATGACTCATTAAATTATATTTCCTTATTAATAACATTAAAAAATTTCCGGCCGGACAGCCGGACTTTTTCAAAAATATCCGGCCGGACCGGAAGTCCGGTGAAGTGGCCGGACTTCCCGGATTCGGTACTTGAACCGGACGTCCGTTCCATCACTAGTATAAAGAAAACAAAAAAATAGAGTATAATAAAACCAGATTGTAAAAAAGGAAAAGTCATTTAAAACAAATTTAATATGGAGTGTAGTGATGTTGCCGAGAGCCTCACAAGGTGTCTCGTCTCTTCTTGTTTCTCTAGATCAGCATATGGCCGCAAAACGACAAAAAAATTGTCAGCTTTTGTAAGAACAAGATTTTTAATTAAAATTAAACATAATTTTGAGTATGCATAATTAAAGAATAGATCAGAAAATATGTCCAACAAGAAATAAGTAAATGTATACCTATCGGTCTTAAATCTATTTTTTGATCTAATCTTTAACAATACATATTCTATAGTATTTTTAATTCTTAGAAAATATCTTTTTTTTATATAGGTAAGCTAATAATTTTTTTGCCATTCTACTTAAAAATCCTGGTCGACAGGAACGAGAGACGTAAATATATCATCTCTTGACAAGGAATCTTGAGAAACTCTCAGAGACATCACTAATGAAGCGACTCTAGGAACACAAATAATTATGTGTTAAAACAGAACGTTTTTATTTTCCTTGAAGAAAATAAAGTATCTAATTATAAAAAAAGAGCTACATTTTAGTTGAAATAAGTTGCTCAAAATGTCGTCCTCTAGTTTCTATGCAGACCTTCCTTCGCCCGTTTTCGCGTAAATTAATAACATATCGGCATATTTTCCCAATTTGAACGAGCAAAAATATCGCGAAAGTACCAATGTACAGCTGACGAATCCACGCACAGCGCTGTTGCCAATTGTTTTGTTAATTTTTAACTGAGGGTTTTTTTGTAGATTGAAACATTTACAACTTAGTAGTCTATTTTATTAGCAAATGAATCTACTGATAAGGCGCTTACGCGCTTTTCAGAAATAAATGCTTTCAAAGCTTGTAACTTTGACATCGTTTAGACAAAAACCTGTCAAGTTTTAACACATATGCCATATAAACTTCTTGAACCTATCGCCCATTAAAATCGTAAGCATCATACTTTCTACCTCTGCATGTTTAGGTATTTTCTTCACAAAAACGAAATGTTTGTGTGTGCCATTATATTGAACAAAACTGTCAGAAATTTATCTCTGTTGCGCTTAACAAATATTGGCTGGCATGATCCTAAAGAGCCCACTGATTTTTTTAAAGTTTTTTTGTACTTCAGGATATTGTTTTTACGTTTTATTAATTAATGTTGAACTGTTAATAAAGTAATATATATTTTTTAATTTTTATATATGTAATTACTAAATCAAGAAAAAAATTTCGCCCTTTTGTAAAAAACTCTTATTCTAAAGGAAAAATGCTTCATAAAAAAATTGGAAAAATATACTCCAGCAAAATTCAGTATGTAGATAAAATCCCTTCAAAAACATACATGTGAAAAAAAATCAATTCCATTTTCCTTCACTTTATTTTTTCATTTTTCAATCCTTATCCCAAACAGTAAAAAATATCTTAACCCCCTTCCCATCAATAATCAGAGAATTAATATCGAGGTGTAAAAATAAAACAAGTTGTTACTGATTGGTATTTTATTAGAACAGAAACCTACAAGAGACATTTTTTTACATAAAAATCTTGATTCCAGCCTGCTGCATCACAAGTTTTCGGGCGATTAGCCCACTACTGTACTCTTACCATATTCTACACTTTTTAGAAAATCGAAAATCAATAATACATTATTCCTATATACTTTTTTAAACACACTGTATATAGTCTCTACTGTTCAGGTCATTTTAAATTTAAAAAGTCAAACCATTTTATTTTATCGTTTTAGGGTGCCTAATGAGCCAATTGATATATTTTATTATTTAAATTAAAAAATTGCATAACAGCGAATTAAATAAATAAACACAGCTATTCTTTCCAAGAGGTACAGAATTATTTTAATATTCTGACACATAGTAATATGTTAACCATCCTGAAATACCTAGGATTATTGAAAAAGTATAGATTTTTCGCACAGAACAGTTGAATAATACTACACACATTTTTAAATCAACATATTTTTATGTTGATTTTTGTAATAGGTACCATTATTTTTTTAAAGAGGCATTTTAGAGATATGAGAGTGGGCTTACATAAAATTTGTTTTTTTGTTTGTAGCCAGTTGGTTAAGAGATTTTTGCCATTCCCAAGTGAGCCTCACTGTCCTATAGGATGTAGATATTTGCTCCACCACAGAGTATCCATATCCATAAGAAATAAATGTTTGTATTGACTTCTTATACTTATTTAATTATTTTATTTAAGCTACTAAAGAGTAGCTGTAGCATTTTAATAAAAGCATTTTTATTAGCTTTTTAATCTCATATTAATAAAAATATAGGATTTACAGAAAACTTGAATTATTTTTTAATGAAAGTAACAGAATTAGTTAGAATTATTCATGGCAGGCATTAAAAAAAAATTAAATCAATTGTTTTCTTGGGAAGTTTTTTTTTACTTTTTAACTTTACAATTTATTTACTATACTATGAGTTTCAATCATAAAATATCAAAAAATAGAGATATTGACGTTTTTTCTTTATATTTTGTTCTATTTTACAGCAGATTTACGAACTTTTAAAGTGAAATCCAAAAAAAATCGGTGTTAATTTTTATTTTGAAAATTAAAAATGGGTATGTTTCAAGTTTCTCGTCAATAAAAGGCATCCATTTAAATTTAGCAATTTCTAGTAATTTGTTTCATATTCTAGGTGTAAAGACAAATAATTTCAGCAAAAAAAAAATCAAAAACATTAATTTTTGGATTTCATATATTTTTTTTCTAAAGTTTTTTATAATTAGTCTATTTTGTGATGAACTTTAATCTCATATTAATAAAAAATATAGGATTAAACAATGTATCTTTACAGAAAACTTGAATTATTTTTAAATGAGGGTGACAGGAAATGATTTACCAGCAGAAAAAGTTGCCTATTAAATGCTGACATTAGGTTTATTCATAGTAGGCATTTAAAAAATTAAAATCAAGGGTTTTTTAAGGCGGAATAAAATTTTTTCCTACATTTTAACTTATTTAAAGCATTATGGATGATATAATTATACACAAATTACAAATAAATAATACATTTTTAAATAAGGTAATTATCTGGAAGTGGGGTCCACCCCTTTTTTGGCTATAAAAAATCGAAAAATTAGGATATCAGACTTTTTTTAAAATTTGTTCCACAGCGCATTTATAATAAAGAAAATTACAATATGAACCTGACCTGGTTAGTTTTTTCTATAAAAAAACTTCATTTCTGTTAAACAAAGAAAAAAATCTTAAATAATAACAAATTATTAGAAAACATCTGGCAACATTGCCTATTCCAGCAGGGAAACGTCAAAAGAACGGCATTGTATCATCTATTTCTATTGTATAAATATCTCACTTATTTTTGATATTGTGTCGCCCATTACTTTATAATGATTTATATGGAAAAAAAAGAAATTATTTTATTTTGTGATAATGTGAGTGAAAAATTAATTTTTTCAGACCCTGTGTTTTCTTTTGATGTAACAAATAAGTGAAAGAATAAATTATATCAAAATATTGCTGTATAAAAAAGACATTAAAGTTCAACGAAGCTAAATTCTGATAGACTACCAGCAATCAAAACCACAATAAATAAATTTTATAGTTAAATTAAAAAGAAACCCAAACAAAACTATACCTTATATTGTTCAATAAGAGTCTGCCTTCCTAAGTTGTAGAGAAGGTGCTCCAAAGAAGGCTTGTAACATGCTAAAGTATAATCATAATCGAACCCATACACCTTAACCTCCTTAAGATCTAACTCGTTACATGCAAAAACTGCTTTTGGATTAACATCTTGGGGTAACTTCTTAGCTAAAAAATATAAATTATCAGCGCTGGCCTTGTACTATATATCATTTAATAAATATTTAATTACGTATATTTTACTCACATTGGCATTTTGTTTTGACTATTTTGTATGCCTCTTCTAAACGCTTTGTTGAATGAAATCGTACCCATATTTGCTGTTTAAATTGTTGATTTTTAAATAAATTTAAGTTAATTTGTAAAAGGCATTTGTTACATACTTTTTTACATAAAAACATTACAAAAAAATATTGGTTATGTAATTGAACACACCGCGAAGCCAAAAGCGGCTGTCTAAATCTGGCTGGGAATCAGTGGGGAATCATATGGCGTGATTCTTTGAGCATACACCTGTAGAGGCAGCCTCACCCCTTGGCAGTGCGAACGAGCGTGCGAGAGAGAAAGAAGAATAGGTGTATAATCTTGGTTTCTCGCTGATGAGTGGGTGGAAGGCGCCGCTAAACAATATCAACGAGGAACGAGAGAAAAGCTATACCGCTGTTCTATTTCTCTTTCGCACGCTTGTTCGCACGGTCAAGCGGCAAGGCTGCTCGAAGATGATGTCTTCACTATCCTGATCATCGAGCATATACCTTCTAAAGGCACACTTGCAGCCGTGGGAGCAAGTTTGCGTGAAAGAAAGAAGAATAAAGTTTCTTTATAGGAAAAATTGGCAGTTATTCTAAGGCCTGCATATGTCATTCCAAAAAAGACGAAAATTGGAGAACAAAGGAGGTTTTTTGTGTTTTTTTGGGCAGCCCAATGAAGATTACAGCGGGGTGTTTTTGAAATAATCTATTCCGGATAACAGTAGAATCGTCGAATATAACAAATTTGTTTTGGCCGTCAATAAAATATCTTTTATTATTATCTGATTACTATTTTAAGGTCTATGTATTATATTTTGTATTACAAGTATTGAACTGAATTTATAAGGTTTTTGTACAGTACATACAGTACAACTTTTTTTTTCGCAGGTTTCAATTAAAAAAAAATAAAATTATAAATTTAAGCCGGGTTTATAAGTAAAATTCAATTTAAAAATTACTATTACATTACCCAAAGGTTTAAAAACATACATTTAAATTGATGTGTTTATAAATCAAATTTATTTTTTTTAAGAAACAACTTTAAAATTCTCTAACATCAAAAACTTATTACTAAAATAAGAAAATATATTCATTGCTTGTGTACCATAATAAGGTTAAAACCATACTTCTTTTTTTTTCCAGTTTCATGACTTTTTTTGTCATGTAGCTACCAACGCAATGCCACAAAAATTAATTTGGGTTAATACTTCTTTCAAATAATTATAATAGTATATTTCCAAGTTTTGAAAAATACCCTTGCACAAGTATAAACGTTTGTGCACGAGCTGTACGAGTGCTAAAGTCCTACGAGTGTGAGAGTCATTCCCCTACTAATAATAATAATATAATTTATAATCTTCTTGCATTGAAATTATAGGGGTGTCTAAATAAACAAGTTATAAAACAACAAAAACTCGATTTTTATTTCAAATTTTTTAAGTTTCTATAAAAACAATATTAATAGGTTTGTAATACAATAACAATATTAATTAATTAAGAAAAATTTTAGTAATTATAATATAAATAACTAAATTAAATAACTTAATATAATGAATAATTAGCATGTTTACTTAGGCATCAATTGAGGGTTGGGATGGTGAATTTTGATAAAAAATATTTTCCCCTTGCAGGGACGTATTTTTAAATAGCTTTTATGAACGATTTAAAATGAACAAAAAAGCTGCCATTTAATTTTAACGCTTGTAAGTCACAAACACAAAACAAGAAAGAGTTAACCACAAAAAACTGAAAACTAAATAATTTGCAGTTGGTTGTTTAAACAAAGAAAAAATTAATGAACTTAAATTTTAAATTACCGAAACTAGAACAAAACCCTAAATCCATCTTTTTAAACCAATAAGATTACGGAATGCCTAGCGGATTTTAACGCTCGTGTTTCTTTCTTTATAGGAAAAATTGGCAGTTATTCTAAGGCCTGCATATGTCATTTTTGACATCAAACAGCGCGCGACGTAAATATAGGACACTACAAAGGAGATTTGTCCAGATTTTTTTGCAGAACCCAAAAATTTAATAATATATGGGGTATTTCATTTAAAACAAGAAAGTTAACACCCACTTCCGGTATAACCGGAAGTGCCACCTCCTTGAAAATATTTTAGCCAAGTTGCCTCTATCGACCTTAGTATACCGTCAAATTTTTAAAACTTTCCCATGAATAGTTTTCCATATATAAATCGCCGCAGTTCGTCGTGAGACACCCTGTATACTGGCTCAAATAATTTATGCAGCCTTTGTAAAAAATATATATATTTGTTTTTACTGTAAAAGTACGTCTGTTATTTATCCTATGGAAAGGAAATAAAGGGCCATCCCCCTGCTGTATTTAAATATTGACGGTCTGTGCGATTTGTTTCATAGCGGGAAAAAGCAATAACGCCATTTTCTGTATTAAAAAAATCGTGGGAAAATGGAAAATTTAACGTCACTGGTGAAAAATTTTATTTTAAAAGGTTGGCAACACTGATTGAGGTTAGGTGTCAGTGTCAACTCAAAAATCGTCATATGTAATTGGTTATCTTGGGTAAAATTGGTTATAAATAAATAATTCGGCTCCTCAAAAGAATTTGTAGTAAAAATTAAGATGCCCAAAAAATTTGCAACTGAAAATACTAAAGCGGTTGCTGCAAAGGAAAGGAAAAAGGCAGCTAAAGACGAAGCTAATGCACAGAAAGAAAAACAACTTGAAGATGCAAAGTGGAAGGACGACGACAAGCAAATCTTAAAGAAGCAACAGAAAAAGGTACATTAAAAAATGTGAAAGTAGTCTAGTTAGATTCAATTAAATTAGAATAGATTGTTCCTCTAAACTAGCAGCATAATGGTGTAACGAAAAGGTGTTCACTTATTAAGGACAGATGAGATAGAAACTACCTATTGGTTTTTTTGAATAGTGTTTATGAATTACCTATTATATTTTAGGAAGCTGAGGAACGTAAACGTCAGGAACAGCTTCAGCGAAAAGCTGAAGCTAAGGCACTATTAGAACAAGAAACTCAATCAATTAAAGCAAGTAAGCCCCCTCCACCTGCCAAAGTTACTAGAGCTCAAATTCAGATTAAGAAACAAGAAGTGCCCAAGAAAAAGGAAGTTGAGAAAACTATTGAGACTCACTTAGATGTTCCCTTGGTGGAAAATATAAACAGGTTACAAATAGAAGGTGATGAAGCTAGAACAGTTGATGAAGCAATTCAGATTTTAGGGTAAGCATTTGGATCAGGTTGACAGATTTTTAACATATTTAAATACTTTCGTTAATTCTTACATTATAGGTACTATATTAAAGATGTTTTACTTTTAAATCCAAAATTTGCATATAATATACTATTTGAATTTTCAAAACCATATAGTCTTTTCTTTAAACCCAATTTTACCCCTTCCGTTGAAGAAAACATGATATCATGGAAAGCTAGTGCCACCAGACTAATTTAATACACCCTAAATATGTCTCGGGGTATTCAAATCGGCGCCAGCAGTTGACACTGGGAAAATGATTTTTAATAGAACCCATTCAATTCCATGTTTCGTTAGTTTTTACTTGCTGGGTTTTTCCCAATATTGGGAGGAACAGATAATTTGTTCCTTTCGAATCAGCTTCAATAATTTTAAATCGGCACTGTGCATGACAGAAAATCCCAAAAAGTAGTGCTGTGTTATCTGTATTGCAAAGAAAAATCAAATATTTCTTTTTATACAAAGTGTTTATATTACATTTTTAAATTCTTTTTTTTATAGTGGGTCTTCTGACGATTATGACAAGCATCCAGAAAAGAGGATGAAGGCTGCATATACTGCATATGAAGAGAGACGATTAAAAGAACTAAAATTAGAAAATCCTAGCCTTCGATTATCACAACTTAAGCAGATGATCTTTAAAGAATGGCAGAAATCACCAGAAAATCCCTTGAATAAGGTTTAGAAGACTTTTTACCTTTATACTTATTTATTATTATACAATGTATACAATATGCTCTGTTAATATCAATTTTTATAGCGAGATATTACTAGCATAGAATAATTTATTGTGATCTTTAATTAATTTATAAAATTGCGATTTATTTGTAAAAACAGAAATGAGTTGATTTGTAATTGTTTCTAATAAAAATATTGTTTTAACTATTTTTAGAGTTTTTTTTCCTTAAAAATATATTTTATATATAAACTATTCCTTTATGTTAAATAATTTAATATCATCTAATAAAAAGCATAGTGCAGCAGCATTTTTTGATATAAACCAAGTATTTGACACTGTTTCAGCATACGGGTCTGCTATTTAAACTTGAGCAATTAAAATTTAAGGAATATAATATTTTTTTACTAGATAATTATCTAGAAAAACAGACAGTACAAATCAGAATTGGCTGTGTAATGTCTTGAAAGATGTTAGTTTGCTGTTGACACTTATTTGTTCATCAAAAAAACTGTTTAAGAACTCTTACTCAACCATATAATTTGTTAAATTTCACCTTTCAAATTAAAGATAATTCTTTTACAATAAAGGTTGACAACCACTAGAAATAACCACTGATAATGAACTCAGTTTCAATATTTACTCCAAATTAGTAGATGATATTATATCTAAAGCTGAGCACTTAAGAAGTCTATCTTATAGCAACTATGGTAAGTATAAATATAAACACAGCATAAATATTTTTTATTTAGATTTTGTTTTTAATTTTAGAAGTTTTAATAGGTACTGTACTGTCTACAGCATCAGAACCAATCATTTAAACCAAATATGTACATATGTCTATGTTTGTTAATAGGTGTTATTATTTTTATTTATTATGTCTATGACTAGTTTAATCCCATTTTGCTACTGCTTGTAAAATTATATTAATCTTGTCTAAAGGATAAAATGGATTATTATATCGAATTTGAGGTAAACTATAAATTTAAAAATTCCTACTTTAAAATGTTAGTAAGCAGTGAGAGAAATTCCAAAAATGAAATACATTTCGTGTTTAAGTTTGGTTTTTGCTTGCTGCATAGCAGCTGGTAAGTATAGAAGAAGCGGTTAAAAGTGTTAGAGTTAGAAACTTATTTACATACAGCGTTGGCTGTTATTGTAGTGCACTCCGTTTAATATCTTTAACTATATACAGGGTGTCCCAGAATATGTGGGCAATCTCTTGGAATCTAAAAGAAAACCTAAAAATATAATGACAAGTCCCTATAAACTTTTTTTCCTACGAGCATTCCCTATGGAGATACAGGTACATAACGGACGAACGAATCGATTTTTTAAATAACTTTTAAAATACTAGGCGTAATTTCATTTTTTTTATATGATGGCTACTAGATAATCTTCTTAAAATGAACCTATTAAATCATATTTGGCTTATTTAGTTTGCCAGGGACGGACTAGCTCTGACACAATTATAGCAATTTTTTTAACACCCTGTATGATAAATTCTCAACAATATTATTTTTGAATAGCTTTAACCTTAAACTAAAAAAAGGTAGGTATATTTGATTGACATCGATAAAATCAACTGTTTACAAGAAATAAAATATCATGTTTGGTATTTGTTTACATTATACAGGGTGTTTTCTAATTGTACGTTAATATTTAAATAGGCAATTTTTGGGTCGATTTTAAGAAGAAAACTTCATATGAACGTATGTTCTAAACGTCTTAACTTTTGAGATACAGGGTGGTAAAATTTTTAAAAATAAATCATTTATTATTATTATTTGTTATACCACTTTAGATATTTTAATAAAATTTGGCATACATGAACTATGTATCAAAAGCATTTTTTAGTGTACCACAATTTTTTTATTTGCCTATTTGCCAAAATAGGCAGGTCAATTTCTGTACGAACGTCACTGGTGGAAATTAAAAAAAAATGTGGTACATTAAAAAATGCTTATTGATACATAGTACGTTTATGCCAAATTTCATTAAAATATCTAAAGTGGTATTACAGGTATTAATAATAAATGATTTATTTTTAAAAATTTTACCGCCCTGTTTCTCAAAAGTTAAGACGTTAGGACATACGTTCATATGAAATTTTTTTCTCTAAATGGACCCAAAAATTGCTTCCCTAAATATTGACTACAATTAGAAAACACCCTGTATAATGTACAAAAAGTTACCAACCATGATATTTTATTTCTCGTAAACAGTTGATTTTATCGATGTCTATCAAATATACCTTTTTTTTTAGTTTAGGGTTAAAGCTACCCAAAAATAATATTGTTAAGCCTTTATTAAAAAAACTGCTATTATTGCGTCAGAGCTAGTCCGTCCCTGGCAAACTAAATAAGCCAAATATGATTTAATGGGTTCATTTTAAGAAACTTATCCAGTAACCATCATATTAAAAAAATATTAAATAACGCCTAGTATTTTAAAAGTTATTTAAACAAAAACGATTTCCAGGGGCGTCCGTTATGTACCTGTATCTCCGTAGGGGAGGGTCATAGGAAAAAAGTTTATGGGAACTTGTCATAATATTTTTAGGTTTTCTATTAGATTCCAAGAGATTGCCCACACATCTGGGACACCCTGTATAATGCATAAGGCGTATAACCGACTGTCCAAAATTGCAATTTTTTAAGAAGTCCACATTGAGATTGCAACTTTCAGATTTTTTGAAATCCAGATCAAAACTTGAGTTCCAAGATTTGTTGAGGTCGACATCGAGAATGAAGTTAATCTCTTCTCGTTTTGTCTTGTAACAACATTATTTATAAACTTTATATATTTGTTAAAAAGAATTTCAATATTAGCTTTTTTGAGTTGCAGGCCATGGTGGCTCTAGAATTTTCGAAATTTTTATTAAAAACAGGAAATATGAGACCCACACTAAATGTATACCAAATGTTATTCAAGTCAAGGCAAACACTTTGGTGAAAAAAAAATCATTTTTGAATTTGCGAATAAAAATTGATATTTTTGGAAGCCTTCCCGGGAAAAAATCTGACTTTTAAAAGGAAATCCTCTATTTGTATTTTGTTTTCGTGAGTTCGATCAAATCACGAAAATCACGTTACCCGATTATCCGACTCCTCTCAAACTCGGAAAGTTGTGAGAAATTAGCGCGTCTGCGAACTCTAGGCCTGATAATGCAATGAAACAACAATGAAATAAATGGAACCAAACAGATCCAACACAGAGAAGTCACTAATTATTAAGTAAACATGTTCATATTGTTCGGATCCTGATATGAAAAAAAAACCATCTACAAAAAAAGTACGGTTCGGAATGACCTCAAAATTTTATCAGCGTATACTTACATGACAGCAAACATGTTTTCAAGTTTTTATTAAAATTCAATAAATAATTCTGGGTGTTGCATTTTCCATATCACCTACAATATTTGAATAATAAAATTGTTAAGTGAAAAAATTTCAGCTTATTAGGATTTTTAGAAAAACATAGATAATTTTGCAAAATTTGGGATTTCACGATAAAATTTGATGAAATTCAGAAAAAAAAAATACAAATAGATGATTCGCTTTGAAAACTTAGATTTTTCTCTGCGGAGGGCTCCCAAAAAAAAACCAATTTTTTTTGCAAATTCCAAAATAAAAAAATTATTTACCTAAGTATTCCTCTTGAGACCAATATCATCTGGTATATATTTGGTGTGGGGCCTGTGACCCACTTTTAGAACCGCGCCATTGGCTATAGGCAAGGAAGTTTAAAGGTGTATGGAAGCCCAATACTGTACAACAAAATTGTCCAGGCGTGCAGGGCAGCGGGAATAGGAGGGTTGGCCCCGCGGAGTTTGCGCAATGAATAGTAGGTCAGAGTCAGACTTCCATAATTCTTTGTTACTATCTATAAAGTTGACATCATCAAATGTCAAATTTAAGCATTCACTGTTTTTTTTTATTTTTTGCACAAAATTGTTGGTTATAAAACGATACTACCATAGAATATTTAAAATTATTGTGTAATATTGGATTTTATATCATCTGATATAATATGGAAAGAAGCCTTTTAGTTAAATGGTCGATATTTTTGTGAGTTTTTTATTTTTACCAAAAATCTTTGTAAATAAATAAAAACAAGATTTTTTAAAATAAATTTCAAACATTGTATGATAGTTTCATGTACTTATCACCAATTTTGTGATAAAAGAAGGGCAAGATAGTGTAAATGAGTTTAATCTAATCCTAAGATTCTGGTTGTACATTAAAAAGTAAAAATTTTTTAACTGCTTTTTAGGCATATACTTTTCACTAATAACAAACATTTATGAGACAGAATAACAGTGGTTAAAAATGTTTAGTAACCTTTGGTACCTAGGTATCCATTGTGACAGTATCCTTTAAATATTATGTGTTTACAGTATGTCGAGCTTAAAAAGTTGATAATGTAAGTTTAAGAAACCAAAAATCTAATTTCTTCTTAAACAAATACAGAAAAAGCAAAAAGGAACTTTAGCATAAAATTGTACTTTCTTTCATTCAATTAGAGGGACCTGTATATATTAAAATTTGCCTGGTCTGCCAGGTAATTAATAATTTTGATCCTTTAAAAGAATGTATTAAATTATTAAATGAAATAAAAGTACCTTAATGTAAACCTCATTTCTTTTTATTAATCCACAGAAATACACAAACATTGTGGCAATCATCTAAAAGATAGTTAAGATTGCTTTACTTTTCTCACTGCTATTTCCTATGAAATTTTCATTATTTTATTATTCATAATTGATATATTATTATTTTTTCGGTTACCTAACGTTACGTCTCATAAGAAGCACGTACCTATAGTAAAAAATGCCGGGTATGTTACCCTTGATTTGCAAGACAAAACCATACAACCTCTAATCATTTTGTTACGATATTATAAGTAACAAACAATAAACACAAAATTATAGTCACAATTTAATAAACACTAATCACTAAAATAAGAAGATTTTTATCAATCCAAAAAACTTCTGCAACCACAAAATATAGGTACTCACACAAAGCAAAACAATCGGCGCAAAGGGCACAAACCACAACGAAAATGACGAATGATGAGACGACGACGGTTGACGATACAGCGCGGATATAGTTTCATACGCGCGCGCGCGCCCTTGCACCAAAAACCTTAGACAACCTAAGACCATTACGGCTCTCATAAAAGTATAATGTGTTGCCTAACTACACACTGATTTATCAGTGTGTATGTAGGGAACACATTAAATTATTTCGTGGAATTTTGCTATTGCGCACAATCGGCGGGGCCAACTCTGACAGTTATTTTCATACTGGGCTGGACATTTTTTGATCGAATGGGCCATAGCATTGGGCTTCCATACACCTTTAAACTTCCTTGGTTATAGGTAAAAAATACTTTGGCATATATAACTTTTTTAGGCAATACTGACCCACTCAGTCTTAATGATGTATCCTTCGTTTTCTATAGTAGACAACAATTTGGAGGGCTAAAATTCAATTTCAATGAAGACCCAAATTTAACAACTCTTAAAAGTGTTTTCAATCCCCATAAACCAACTGTAGTTCTCATCCATGGATGGAAAGATACCTATGAAGCTGACTCTAACACTTACGTCAGAGATGCAGTTTTATCCAAGACAAATGCAAATATTATCAAAGTTGGTTGGGGTTTACTGGCGGCACAAGGCTACTTTGATTCCAGGAATGCAGTGCCGTTTGTTGGTCGATTTGCAGGGCGTTTACTGCGTAAAGTGTCTGAGAAATTTAAATATTCACTAAAAGATGTCACTTTGGTAGGATTTTCATTAGGTGCCCATATTGCAGGAAATATTGGAAAGGAACTTAATGGTCAGATTGGTGTCATTGTTGCTCTTGATCCTGCTGGACCATTCATTAGCTCAGCCGATACTGATTTTAGTGTTAATCCAGCTGATGCTAACTATGTCCAGGTATAGTAAAATTTTAATTTTATTTTGGAAAAGCAAGCAGTATAGGTCTATTTTGGAAGACTAACGGCCGAGTGATGATCGCGAGCAAATTGTTAAAAGTTAACAACGGTTTAGAATGTTTAACAAAATGTCAGATTTTAACAGGTTGCTTATTAAAATCATTGAATAACAATGACAATGACGTTTTGTTAAACATTCTAAACTGCTAAGTCCATTGCTAAATTTAACAACGCGATCATCACTCGGTCGTTATTGTATTAAGTGTAATTGTTCGATTAGAGTTTAGTAAACGGATTATTAAACCTCAAATTTAATTCTACAACTTTTATATCTTCGAGTTCCATATAAATGTGGCGAAAAGTGTGAAAACAGCTCCAAACATTGCGTTGAACGCGCGGTCTCGCCTTTGGAGCAGCAGAGTAGGGATGCGACATCGAAGCCAAACATCGATGTTAAACATCGGATGTTTTTCTAACATCGATGGTACGATGCAATGGTTCGTTCATGGTCTATTAGCATTATTAGAAAGCTACCAATATTACTAAAGACAGCTTTATGTATTTAAAATATACAAGAAATAATACATGTTTTTAAACTAAAACGAAACTCTTAGGAAACAAGATAATTAAAAAACTGAAAACATTATTTTATATAAAAAAAATATAGATCCCAATAAGATTTTTAAATGCTTTGTAAAAAAAGTAATTTTGATAATAATTTTCCCTTATCCTGTTTCGCTGCTGAGTTACTGTTTGCCCTGCTTTTGAAAACAGACGTTTTGATGGAACGGAAGTTGTAATAACAGACAAAAATTTCGGTGCAATTGTGGCTAGAGTGGGATATGTAGAAGCGTTTTTCTGCCACCAGCTAAAGGGATTAACATTTATCGATTCAACAGGAGTTCTTAAATAAACGAAAAGTTCTAAAGGATTATCAATAGATGATTCTTTTCTGTTTTCTGAAACTAATTTAGGGTGATCTTCCCATAGGTTAAAACATTGTTACTTTTTTTTTACCTTTGCAAAAAATATCGATGTTAGAAGGCAACATCGATGTTATCATCGATGTTTTCGATACCCGACCATCGATGGCAAAACATCGATTATTGATCAACCAACCATCGATGTTTTTAGACCATCGATGAACATCGCGCATCCCTAGAGCAGAGTAGTGGAACGTCAAAGCAAGCTATGATGGAAAATGTACAGCGACAAGCGTTCGAATTTTAACATTTCTCCTCTCCCCTCCTCTTAAACATTATGAAATATTCTAAATAATTTTAAATTTTTGTTAAAATAAAAATGTTAAATTAATAAAAAAAGGATTGGTAGCGTCAATGAAGCATTTTAGTTGGAAGTCCTCAAGAACAGCTCCGATTTTGATATATTTTTTTTATAATTTTGTTTTTTTTTATATTATTCAAAATCAGAAACCATGGATGGGGCAAACAAATTTATTTAAAAATTTTTTAAATATTTAAAATTTTTTTTAAATCGCCGTAACTTTTTAAATATTAATTTATGTCATTTTTTACACAGAATATTTTTTGTAGATAATTAAAATAGTTTCATTATAATTTCTTGTATTTTTCATAGTTTCCAAGATATCGTGAACTTCAATTTCTGTAAGCAGAAATTTTACTCCATTTCCGGACTGTAATATTTGCTTATAAGATATTTTTTATATAATAGTGACATATAATAAATATACATAACAAAATTAGAAATGTATTAATTAGTTAGGTAACTCTAAGAAACATATTCTATATTAAATATTTAAGCAAATACTATGCAATTTAAATAAATAAAATTTCATGAAGAGATATTTATCAGAATTTTTAAAATATTTTATTAAATGTTAAAAATTTTCTGCTTTATTCACATGTACAAAAAATACGAAATTTAATTTCATTTATATTTTGCATATCGGAAATTTCATCTTCTTTAAGTAGTGGATGGTTATCGCAGTCTCTTCCATTGCAAACAATGCAAGTCGGGAAGCAATGAAGGCCACTTTTTTTGCAACAAAATGCTAAGCCGCATCCTGTATTGCAGGAGCAAAATATGATTTTCAAGACGTTTTCAGGAGCTGCTGGTTATGCCATTTTTACTGGTTTTAAATAATCGTCTTTTTGTCAACCCCATTCTTCGAGGGGGATTAAAGAATTAATTTCCCCTTGTAGAACTTGTAAGTCTGCATTCTCTGTCGGACGTAGTGAATGAAGTTGAACACTTTTATTTTTTGAAGCTAATGCTATAAAACGTTTTTTATCGGAGTTCATTCAGGTTTTTGGCAGTTTTAGCACCATACATTGTGTATAACTTACACCTTCATTAAAAAGTACTTTATCACTTTGACTTTCAACCAAAAAATTTTCAGCTGCTGCACGTAATTAATAATCATTATTAAATATTTTAATAAACTTATTTTTACTTTTGTTATAAAAGGCGGACGTAGTATCACATCCAATAAATAAAAGATCCTCTTTTTTAATATTTCCATATTTACTTGACAAAGTCTTTGTTAAATAAACTCGTTGTAAGGCATTATTTTTCGGTGATTTCAAAAAAACATTTTTTTATCATCAGGTGCTAAGAGTCCACTTACTAGTCCAGCAATGGAAAATTAATTTTTTAATCTCTTAAAAATCATATTTTGCTCCTGCAAAACAGTATGCGGTTCAGTATGTGGTTGCAGAAAAAGTGGCCTTCATAGCTCGCCGGCTTGCATTGTTTGCAGTGGAAGTGGCTGCGATAACCACCCACCACTTGAAGAAGATAACATCTCCGATAGGTGAGATATGATTAAATTTAGTATTTTTGAAACATTTAATAAAATATTTAAAAAATTCTGATAAAAAGCTTTTTATGAAATTTTATTTATTTAAATTTTATCATATTTTCTTAAATATCTAAAATAGAATAATATGTTTATTAGATTGAGTTGTTTGAATTCTAAATAAACATATAAATTTCACGATATCTTGGAAACTAGAAAAAATACGAGAAATTTATATGAAACCATTTTTGTAGAAAAAAAATTTCGTGCAAAACATGACGAAAATAAATATTTAAAAAGTTACAGCCATTAAAAAAAAACGCAGCTGTTCTTAAGTACTTCAAAATTTTGGCTCTTTTATTTATCATATTCATTGACGCTACTATATCTTTACTAACAGTAAAGATATAGTAGCGTCAATGAATATCTAGTGATGAATGAAGTCTACAGACATTATTTTAAGCGTTATTTAACGACATATCAATGATTAAACGAACCAAACTGCGAGGTTTTCCTTTAATGAAACATTGTTAGGCTATTCATACCAATGCTGGTACCCTGGGAATGGTTGATGCTGTTGGTCACGCAGATTTCTATCCAAATGGTGGTTCAAGGCAGCCAGGATGCGGACTTGATCTTGTTGGAGGTTGTGCACATAATAGAGCTTGGGAATTCTTTGCCGAATCTGTAGTAAGTAACCGTTTCCTGGCCAAGCGGTGTGCCAGTTGGGATAATTTCAGAGGGAACAACTGCGATGGAGACGTTAGACTTATGGGTGGATTAAGCAAAATTGATAAAAAGTAAGTGGTTTAAAGCAAAAAAAAAAAAAAAAAATAATAATATATATATATATTTTGTATGTTGCTTGCTTTATTTATTTTATTTAAGATCTAATTTTTAGCGCTTTTTCAAAAGCTAGTATACGCTTAACCAAAAGTTAGAGGTTTTCAATGCTTGAAAATATTATTTTTATAGGAGACTGTACACAACACATAGGGTCTTTTCGTTATTCAGTAATATTTTACACCATTTTACTTTTTAGACCCACCTAGTTCTAAAATACACCTTTTATAAGAGCGATTACCTAAGAAAAGAATAAAATAGTGTTGCTTATTTCTTTATAACAAACAGACCAATAAAAACTTTTAAAAATCAATATCTTCTTAATAAAACAATAAAAAAATATATATTTTTTTAAATTTTCTCATGCTTTGATTTATATTGAATTAGTTGTTAAAAAAATATTGTAAGAACCGTTTTCGAGAGACTCCGAAATAAATGCCTGGCTTTCATACATAACAGTTATCAACAATGTTAATTATGCACAATTTGATTGTTAATATCTCTTTTCACAGATAGATAAAAAATCGTTTTTTAATTTGATAAAAGGCACTTTTATTAACGCTATATATATATATATATATATATATATATATATATATATATATATATATATATATATATATATATATATATATATATAATTCTATCAAAAAACAGTTTTACGAGTGAACTATCTTTAGGAAAGCAACATTTTCAAAAAAAAAAAATACCAGTATTTGCTAAACGTTTTAACATTCTTATTTTGAGAATATATGCACATGTCCAGAGCTCTGTTAGTATGTCTTTTACTGAGAATCGATAACAGAGCTTTGGATCTTTACCTAGAAAAAATATTAGTGCAATGCGGGTTGCACCACTTGAAAATTCACTGTCAAACTAGAGTTCTTCCCGAAGGACTCCATTCCGTAGATTTAAGTTAGAACACTTATAAAGATAAATAGGTACCATACGAAAAATATATTATTTTTTTAAACTACATATTAGTAAAATATATGTATTTATTTAAATATTTCCATGTTTATTTTTTCAGCGCCAGGGGAATTTATTACTTGGAGACAAACAGTGCAGCCCCATATGCCCGTGGATAACCATTATTTAAATTTATTCCTTAGTGGGCTTCCACCCAATGTATTTTTATTTATTTGATGTAAAATTTAAATAACCTAAATTCTAAATTCTTATATTAAATAACCAATTATTTGGGTGCTTATTGTTAATCATGACGGTAAAAAATAAAAAAATATGAAAGTAATAAAAATATATTTAATAAAAACTATTCCTATGTGCTAACCCGTACATGAACCGAACTATTTATTTATTTTTTATTTTTATTTAGGTTTGTATAAGCCTTATTACTAGGTACCATGGGTGCCGGGTTTTTACATGTTTTACCCTTTTTTCCAGCTCCTTAATGGCCAAGCACAGAAACATGCAGATAATGCATTTTACGGCAAATTTTAGACGACGCTGTACGGCCACCACGGACGTTATACTACAGTAGAACAACGATAAGTCAAACCTTGATAACATAAGAACCTCGGCAACTTAAAATAAAAAAAAAATTGTGTTCCCTTTCCTACAAAGCAAAAAACCTCCGTTACGTAAAGTCCAAAACTTCCATAACTTAACAGCTTAAACAAAGAATTTTACCATTGGCTTTTGATAACCAAAAGTAGTACCTTTGGGACCTCCATAACTTAAAGTATTTATCAGTCACTCATCGTAAGTAGGTATACAAACAAGGTTTTCTTTAAAACTTTCTTTAAACTTCAGTCTTTTACTTAAATAGCTCGTTAATACACGCACCAAATTGAAAGATAATGAAAAAAACGTAAATGAAACGAAAATTGAATATGCTAATACATCCTCTAAAGAGACCTCATAAAGTCAACATTTTAATTTTTTAAACCTCGCTAACTTCAATCCAAATCTGAGGTCCATTTGGCCCATACGCCCTAAAAATTTTAAGTAAATTGCGAAAAACTGCTAAAAATGGTTAAACATCTTAGTTAGTTCAATAAAAACGATTTTTGTTGGACCTCGATCAAATATGTTTCTTATTATTTAATACGCTGAATTATATCGAAGTCCGTTTGGCCATACACCTTCAAATTTTAAGTAATTGCGAAAAACGCTAAAAATGGTTAAAATTGAGTTATAAAACATTTTTTATTGGCCATCAATATGTTTCTTATATATTTCAATACGTCGAATTATTCGAATCCGTTTGGCCCGTACACCTTCCAAATTTTGAGTAGATTGCGAAAAACTGCTAAAAATTGCGAAAAATTATAGTTAGATTTGAAAAAAAAATAATAAACTTGATCAAGTATGTAAATTTGGAGTACGTACAGTCAGACGGACTTCGCATTTAGATTTAGTTTATCGAAATACATACGAAACATAGTTAATCTGCTTAAAAAAATTTTCTTCATTTTCATAACTGTAATTTTTCGCAATTTTGAGCCATTTTTAGCAGTTTTCGCAATTTACTTAAGATTTAGAGGGCATACGGCCAAACGGACTTCGGATTTAGATTAAACGAAACGAAAAACATAAGAAACATACTTGATCCTGTTTAATAAAGATTTTCTTTATTCTCACAACTGCAATTTCTCAAAATTTTCACCCATTTTTAGCAGTTTTTCGGAATCTACTCAAAATGTGGAGGGTGTATGGCCAAACAAACTTCGGATTTGGCTTCAGCGTATTGAAATACATAAAAACATACTTAATTTTGTTTAATTAAATTTTTATAACTGCATTTTTAATCCATTTTTAGCGTTTTTTTGCAATTTACTTGAAATTTAAAGGGTGTACAGCCAAACGGAATTCGGATTTAGATTCAGCGTATCGAAATACATAAGAAATTTACTTGATTGAATTCAATGAAAAAAATCGTTTTTATTGAACTCAAATGAAATTTTAAACCATTTTTTGCAGTTTTTCGCAATTTACTTAAAATTTTAAGGGTGTATGGGCCAAACGGACCTTGGATTTGATTCAGCGCATCCAAATACATAAAGATGGATGGGTCCGGCCAAATGCACAGACCACATTATTTTTTTTGTGCAGGGTTTATCTAAGTTACCCATAAAAATGATTATACTCATTTTAAGTGGTGTTAGTGGTCTCAGTTTTGTTTGTTTAGTTTTATTTTTTTGCCGTTAGCTCTGGGTTATGTACTTCCTTAAGAAAAGGGGATATATATATATATATATATATATATATATATATATATATATATATATATATATATATATATATATATATATATATATATATATATATATATATATATATATATATATATATATATATAAATTATTTTTTTAAGTAGGTATGCATCCAGCTGACAGAGATTTAAATAATAGTTTTTTTAAGAGAAAAAAAAACGATGCACATTGCATAAACCTAGTTTTATTTATACATAGTATGGGAATTTACAAAAAAAATATTTGTTGGCTTATCCTTGTGCAAAGGGGGATCTGCTGTTGGTAGTAAGATAGTAATTACCATTTGTCCTGAAAAAAAAAATGTACATTGTATTTAGTGTGAGCATGCAAATATTCTATTAATTATTACTGATTACTCTCACACATGATCTCGGGGAAAGCGGAACTAATCCAAAAAATTAAAACACTTTTTTTAAATTTTTCATATGAGCTAATATATGTCATTTTTATTTGTGTATTCAAATAATACAATACTAGAACCACAAAAAGTTTCCTGAGAAATTTATTAATCTTTTTTCTCTTAATTGATATGGATATTAATTAATTTATCTTTAAACTCCGTCTGAAACTGCAGAGCAAACATATTTGCTGAGAACTATCGGAAACTCAATAAAGAAACGCATATGATATATATATATATATATATATATATATATATATATATATATATATATATATATATATATATATATATATATATATATATATATATATATATATATATATATATATATATATATATATATATATATATATATATATATATATATATACAGGGAACAAAAACTTTGACATTTATGGAAACATTTTTATTCCTGAAACTATTAATAATAATATTGAGTTTCGGCGCATATAATTAGAGTAAAAAAAATGTAGTAAGTTGGAATAATATCTAAAAATATAATTTAAAAAAGCACTTTAGAATTTTATTTCAAGTTGATGTGCAAACTTAAATATAAAAATTTTGAAAAAATTGAAAAAGTCTTTTTTTTAGAATTTTTTTTCAGATGAATTAAAAATCTCAACTTTTTGCTTCATAATAGGTTTGCTAACTATAAAGTGACCAAATAATTCGATAATTTATCATTTTTGTATCTTCTTTTATTATCAAAACAAGAAAATTAAAAAAAAAATCAGATTCCGCAGGTTCTCTAAGTTTGTAAACCTGTTTTTTAGTCGAAAGAAATTGAGATGAAACATTGTCTAATATTATACTAAACAGAAAATTACTGTACTGGTAATACTTTAATAATTCAGTTTTCGACAGATCGTTTCGTACACCCAAAATTAAGGTACATTTATGTCTCTGATGGTTCAAAAAATATGGTAAAATAAATTAAAACTAATTTTATAACTAAATATTAAAAAACTTATTGCTTACATATAAGATGCAGAAATATAAAATATTTATTTGAATAATAGTAATATTAAAATAATCTAATAATAATAATAATATGTTTAAACTATCTACCTAAACGGAAAAGTTTACTGTTACTACTTTAAGTGATTTATCAGGTCTGAAATATAATTGGGGAAAATAAAAAGCCGCTTTAACTAACCAGAACTAACCATGACCGACCAAAACTAAGGGCTTTTAAGTTGCCTAAATTATCCATACGTAAAGATTTTTAACAAAATTTTAATAATTTTCAATATGGTATTTCTTTGGCTGGTTATTTGGGTCGTCACAATGGTCATTGTACGAAACGAGAAGCATAAATTTGATCAAATAATTCAGTGTACAAAACAAAAATATTTTAGGTAAATTTCTGAAGTGTACCAAACTAGAAAATACGATGACTTACTACATTTTGATTGTAAAATCTTAATATAGGTCTTAGAAAAACTGGTTTACATACTTGAGGTGCCTCCCTACGAACGTAAAAGCGTGGGGTAACTGTCAAAATTTTAAAATCTAATTGGTTTGATTTATTTTGACGTTACGCTGTCAGATTTTTGACTGACAGGGTGTCTAATTTTTAACTGATTTGTCAAAAAAATTACGATATAACTTTAGCCTCAATTTTTCTGTTGTCTTCACCATGTGAGCATTAAACCACTTGCTTTGGGTATGTTATAAGTGGCATATAGCAATTAGAGTAATAGAAAATTTACTTACGATCTTTGAACAGGAAGTCCTCCGAGACGGCAAGCAGTATTAGAGTTGCATAGATTGTTCTGGAAGTTGTTCCAGCTTCCACAAAGCCTTGATCTAGAAATTGTCATTGTTTAAACTCTCAGCAAAATATTCATATGCTCTGCTGTGGGCACAGGTTCCAACTAAGTCAATACCGCACCCTGGTTGACTTCTGCCTCCGTTAGGATAGTAGTCAGTGTGTCCCATTTAATATTAAATCCAAGGAGTCCATCATTGGAGTGGATAACGTGGACGTAACGTGCGTCAGTAGGGTCCAGACGGTTGTTAATATTGTTTGCACTGAAAAGAGGTCCTGCAGGGTCAAGACCAATGATTGTGTCGATAACTCCCCTAGTTCTGGCACCAGCATTTCCTAAATACATTAAATATTTTAATATTATTATTTAAGGCTTACCAGAAGTACTTCTGTAAAATAAAGACTAAGTTCCTATCCAAAAATCTCGTTCTTTTAAAGTATTAAGAGCAGGGAACTGGAGCGGGCGTATACAGTGGAATGAGGAATTCACAATTCTCCATTCCACTAGGAACACACAGTTCTATTTTTAAACGGAAATTTATGTTTTACTGCACTGTGCAAAAGAAAATAACAGAAAGGCTTATAAAGTTAAGCGTATTTGCATAATAACAGACAGATAGTCGTCACTAGGGGGACTATTAAACCCCAAGGTAACGTCAAAGCTGACATGGGAATGCCAAAGAGAACTGGAAGTTCTGGGAGAACGCAACAGGGTAACTCTCCTGTGGGTACCAGGACATTCGGAAATAGAAGGCAACGAAAAAGCGGATGAGCTAGCTAGACAGGGATCATCCACATCATACTTTGGACCAGAACCTGTTCTTGGAGTGACCAAAACCACAGCACGAGGGCAAACCAGCGAATGGATCCGAAACAAACACGAGGAATACTGGGGGAGCCTTATTAGAATAAGACATGGAAAAGGCTTCATAAGGGACCCATCCAAAAGAACAAACGAAGAACTACTCAGACAAAGTAAGAAAATACTTGGCATAATAGTAGGGCTGCTAACAGGGCACGATAACCTAAGAGAACACTTACACAAAATAGGCTCATACAATGGGGACCCAAGTTGCAGAATGTGCGACGAGGGGGAAGAAACAGCCTAACACATACTGTGTGAATGTGAAGCGTTGAATCACAAAAGAGAGGCATGATTTGGGCAACCGAAAATGAATCCACAGGAATATATCAACCAACCAGTCTCGGGGTTATATAGACTTGTAGAAGGAACAAGACTAATGGAAGGATTGGCATAGAAGATAATGGGAGAATAGGCATAAAAAGCCCAAGAGGCTGCGCTACCTCCGGTAGTAGATCTAGACGGTTCCCAGGGAAGAAAGAAGAAGAAGATCCAAAATTATACAAAGTTCTTTTTGACATGGCAGGGTTTTACTGATCTATCTGTATTGATAAATATTCTTTTTTATTAATGCAGACAGATTTTTTTTCATGGATACAAACAGGTCAGTAAAAAACTGGCCAAGTTAAAAAAGAACTTGGTACTGGTACAAAAAATGAAAGTTTTATGTTTACACAAACTTTCTCTAAATGAGTAAGAAATATCTTTAATGCTACAACTTTTTTTTACATCTAAGTGAACGCATCTTTTCAAACTGACAGAAAAAAATAGACTTAAAAAAGGTGCTTTGGAAAATTTGTTTAGTGATTTTTATTTTATTACCTTATTATTTAATAAATGTATTCGCAGTCCAGTAAAATGATCACTGTATAATCCATTATAACTTGTTTATTTCAATAGACCTATTTACTTGTTATAAATTAGTTCCAAGTAGTTGAATCTCTTGATGAAAAACGCCATTTTGAAAAGAAATATGCTTACCTGCAATGTGCGCTCCAAGAGAATGTCCAACAATAGTTACTCTGTTCAAACGGTGGTTAAGTTCATTGTCCAATTTTAACAAAAAGTCTCCGATGTAGTTACCAACAGCTAGAACAGATCCCTGAGCGGTCAGATAGTTTTTGCTGGCAATAGGACTCCAATCTACCACGATAACATTGATGTTTCTGTTGCGAAGGGCAGCTGTTTTGATTAAGTCATTAACGGGAGATTCCCAATGGTTATTCCATCCATGAATAACGACCAATGTTTCCCTGTTTACGTTGAAACCAGTCAAACGCACAATATTGTGAAGTTGGCTTTTTTTTATCTCTACACCTAATAAGTAAAAACAACCATGAATATTTGAGAATTTCCTATTTTTTTTAATTTTTACTTTTAAAGGGTCTACCTTCTCTAGTACAAGCTAACAAAATATAATAATATCTAAGAGACATGTTTACCACAGTATTCGAATGACGCTGTTTTTGATTTTTGGGAATTCTATTACCACGTAACCAATATTCATTATTTGTTTTATAGTCACTTAAAATACTTTCAAATTTTTCATATAATGAAAATTTATCACCAGTTTTCATTTTCGTACTACTTTGCAGATACTATTACTGTTATACCCAAAGTTAATTCAAGGCCAGTACTGCAGAACAATTATATCCATGCAGGGCAAAAGAGGTAAACGAGTTTAAGGAAAAAGGCATTTTGGATCTTGCGCAATGAATACTACGGTCAGGTCAGGACTTCCATAAATCTTTGGTATCATGTATAAACTGACGATCATTGGGTAAAATACATACCGAAAATAATTTTTTACTTTTCTTGCCACATGCTGATTTTAAAGATTTTTGTGCAATATCGGTTTTTTTTGGATTGATTACGAATCTGATGTCAGTTTTTTCGACAACATTTCGTTTTCGAGATACCCAAATTCAAACTATCTGCATTTTCACTGTTTTTCTTCTTTTTTTGCACAACACTGGTGGTTTTTAAACAAAACTATCATAGAATATTTAAAATTCTTTAATATAATCATATTTTATTATTATTAATTTTATAGCGTCATATCAGATTTTATAATCTGCTTTAAAATGGAAAGAGTAGATGGCACCACTTTACAGCATTCTATTTAAGCGGTCTATATTTTTGGAGTTTTGTATAAAAAAACTTAGTAAAATAAATATAAAACACTATTTTTAAAAATGCAGAAATGTCGGCACCTCAGGCAGAGAATCACTTGGCTGCCTCCATCGGTTTCATGCGTTTGTTACTGATCTGCCGGAGCCGGCAACCGAGTTTAAAAGTTTTGGAAAGGGTCGACGACAGTCAGAAAAAATTCGGTAGAATATGCTACAATTTGCTTTCGTCATAAACTAGTAAAGAGGTCATATCTGCATCTTACTGTTCTTAGTTTATAATTAAACATACCTCTGGATGGATTTTGAGGAGTGAAGAAATAAAAAGTAACATCACGTTCACTAGCGAAGAGAGTAGGTACATCGGTAGTGTTGTAGAGATCTTCCACTATAAAAAGACCATCTTCTCTTTCGTATACAAAGTATCTTGGACTGTTGATTATTTCCTCAGTGACTTCTGATTGGTGAAGCAAGACTGTAGGAAGATTAATAATTAGAAATAAATAATTATATATTTATATACAGATAAATTAATGAAATACTTTTAAATAAATTTAAAAAAAACAATGGTTTATATAAAAAATATTTATTAATAATAGTGTATTCTTTAAATATACTGGTTTATGTTTACTTTTTAATAAATTTTAAGTTATATATTGTTTAAATTATTTTTTGCAAAAAACTTATGCTTTATAATATGTTTCTCAAACAACTCTTAGGAAAACAATGCTTTTTGTGTTTTATAATGATGTGTACAAGCTGTGGGTGTTTGTTGTAAGAAAATATGCTGTAATAATATAGGGTTACTTTTAGAATCCCATTTATTTATTCTGTTTAGGGTAGTTCATGCACAAAAAGTTTTTGTTCGTATTTTCTAAATAAGATATTTATACTTGCATGAAATTCATATTTTTTGTATAAATTTATTTTTAGCTTTAAGTTACCTTACAAAAGTAAAGCCAATAAACATTTTTTTATGTATACAAAATTGGTACCATTGTTCGTTAAATAAAATTTATTATCACTAGTTTAAAAAATATCGTAAAATAACTGATTCATTTAAGAGCTGTCAAAGGATTAGAATAATATATTCTGGAAAGGTTGAAAACTTATAGTTGCTTTTTCCAGTTCCTAATTTATGAAAGGAAATATCAGAATAAAAAAATGGCTACAAAAAAGAAGAAAAAGAAGTACATAAGCTCTCCTATTTAAAGAAGTGATCATCAGTGATCGAAATATTATGATAGTTTTTATTTATTTGCTGTTAATCTTAAATGTTTTTATATATTTTTTTCTACAATTAAATACATTTTTGTTTTGATTTACTGATCTATTTAAAATATAAAATTCTAAAATGATATTAAAATTTTTGGTAGAAATTTAACAAATGAGAAACATATTTTATTTAATTAAGATTATTTTCCTAGGCTAAGTCTACATAGATTTTTCAGACATTTAGCTAAAAATAAATAAGAAGAAAACTATTAACTTCTATAAACATAAATTTTATATATTAATAGTTTTTATTCTTAAAATGAGGGGTTTTTGACCGTCTTATTTATTGGTTATTTTTTAGTATTTTTTATTATATTGTTAATATAAGGGTTAATTACTTTTTATATCCAGAAATTTTAAAGAAAAACATCGGGGATTTACCTTATAAGTATAATTTTTAATATATATATATATATATATATATATATATATATATATATATATATATATATATATATATATATATATATATATATATATATATATATATATATATATATATATATATATATATATATATATATATATATATATATATATATCACTCAATGGGTTAATTTGTCCATTTCATGAACTGAATGTCCAGTTCATAGAAATGGATTATACATTGTAAAAACATAACTGGTGAAACAAATGACTGAATAAAAGTAAACAAAAAATATTATTACACAAATCATCCATATCCTGTATATAATTATATAATATATATATATATATATATATACTATATATATATATATATATATATATATATATATATATATATATATATATATATATATATATATATATATTATATATATATATATATATATATATAAAAGGTATTTTTTATTATTTTATTAAAATAATAATTTGTTACTTTTATAAGAATACATGGATATATGCAGGCAAAAAAGTAACATGGGATATTTTATACAGGAAAATGACACCCTAAACGAAATAAAAAGTAGGAAAAACAAAAAATATTTTTAGTTTTTGTTGCGACATTCAAAAAAAAAACTGTTGTTCAAACTTAAGTCGTATATACTTTATTTATAATTGACCAAAATAAATTATTATTACCAAAAACAAATTACCTGTGTTGGCTGTAGAAACAGCAATAACAGCTGCGACAATTAAAAGTACCTTCATTTTGGAGCTTTTTTAAACACAACTGTTTAAACAACTCTACTGATGGTTTAATTTTGAATTTCGTATTTATACCAAATTGGTCCTTCCTTAAAGCCTAATGATAAGATTAACCAAAAAAAAAATAATGTCAAAAAATAAAAAGGTATGTTTTTGTTACTAAAACAACCAGGATTAGCTTTATCCAGCAAGGATTTGTTCGCAGTCATTAAAATATTATGGATTGGAAAAATTTAAATAGATGTGTGATGCGGTAAGCTGGATGTTGATGTATAATAGTAGATATTTATCGGATATTAAAGCTTTTTGACAAAAAAATATAACAAGCCTCAAAAAAAAACTAAAAACTGTAACCTTTATTCCGGGTCCAGGGGCGCCCTAACTTAAGGGACGCCACGAACGTAAAGATAAGAAACTTTTTTTTATCTTGGGACAGTCCACGAAGGTACCGTGGGTGTCTTCAGTGTGGTGAGAGGGAGTTTGTTCACACGGGACTTAAATTTTTGGAGATTGGGAGGAGAAGGAAAAACTTCTGCGGGCAGCAGGTTCCATAGTCTTGACACTCTAGGAATAAAGGAACGAAGAAAGCGGGAAGTTCGGGGCCTCTCTAACTGAACTGTAAAAGGATGCATAAAAGTTGCACTACGTGCTGCTCTGTTGGGAGCTGCCAGAGAAGGAATAATACTGGCCAATTCCTCTGAGCAGAAGCTGTGAAAATACCTATAGAAGAGCGACAGATCCCTTACAGCTCGACGATGAGCAAGAAGAGGAAGCCTTTCTGTGAGCGTTGGATCATTAATAAGACGAACAGCTCTTTTTTTAATGGAGTCCAGAATGCTAAGTGTTGTAGGGGGACAACCATTCCCCAAACCTGAGAACAATATTCTAAATAGGGTCTGATTTGGGATACATACAGAGTGTACAGATTGGAAGAAGAGAAATATTTTCTAAAAGAGATATCTGCATTGACCTGCGCTTGTTTTAAAAATCAAAATTACACGGTGGCTTAAGAAATTGAATCTAGAGGGGGGGTACTATCGTCCAAAACTTGAATGGGATTGATTGGGGAAAGAAAGATCGTTAATGTGTAGAAGAAACGCGTGGTGCGTGAGCCCCCCGAAATTTGGTAGAAGCTGGGGGAATGACCATCTACACTAACGTATGTTGATTAGAAAGGAAACTGGAAAGCCAAACAAAGCTTTGGAAGACCGTATAAAAGGAAGTTTGTTAAAACCCCATCACCCAGAAATAGCTGTTTTTTTTAACATGGGTTTAATTTAAATTCTTTGTAAAAAATTTTAAAAATTTTAAAATAAATTTTTTTTAAAAAAGTTTTTTAAAAAAAAAGAAAGCGCTAAAGTGTTGACTTTTAAACCCCGGAACGTGGTATGGTTTTTTGGGCCCCCCTAAAACCGAACCGGGGGTCTTTTTTCCCATCATCGGAAAAAAAACGAGACTTTCTGGTTTTTAAAGGTCAAAAATCTTTTTTTAAAAAACGGCACTGGTACAACTTCTTAACCCCCCCAACAACATTTTCGCCCCCCTAAAATTTTTATTAAACGGTAACGGATATTTATAAGGGTTTATAAGGAACCTTAACTTTTATAATTTTTTTTATAGTTTTATAGAAAACTATCAGTTTTAAAGTTGTGTAAGACGCCCGAAATTACCAAAATACTTAATGTTTTATAACATTGCATCAAAATTTTCCCCTTTCCTTATCTATAAAACCTTTGTTTTGGGGTTCCCCAATTTTTAAAAAGGGGTTTTTAAAAAGCATTTTAAAAAAAACCTTTTAAAAAACTTTTACTCTTGGGGTTTAAAAAAGCTTACTTCGTAAAACCCTTATAAATCTTAAGGCACCAAAAAAATTTCTAAAGCTACTAAAAACCCTTTTAAAAATGTTATAAAACTTATAGGCCCAGTAGAAATTTTTTTCATGAAAGGGACACAGGGGGAATTTTTTTTTTTAAAAGTTAAGTTTTTTTAATAATTGTTTTTTTTTTTTCTCAATATTTAATAATTGTTTAAATTAAACATGTCACAGGAGAGAAAAATTGGAAAAAAAAAGTTAAATAAAGAATTAGCAGCTTTTATAGAAAGTCCCTAAAAACCCGCTCAAAAGCAAATATAAACAAAAACAATTTTTAAAAGTGGGGTTATGGTCATGCAATTGACATTTGACATTTGAGAACTAATAGCTTTCAATTGGTTATCCAGTTAATTCGGTTTTTTTATACCGGTAAAAAGGGTTTTTTCTATAAATAAAAAAAAATTGGAAAGATTTAAAAAAAAATGGTAGTGCGCTAAAACCCGCGCAAAAGCAAAAAAAAACAAAACAACATTTAAAAGTGGGGTTTGATCCTGCAATTGACTTTGGGGAAAAAAAATGCTCTGAGTATGTCTCTTTTTACAAGAAGCTTCAGAATCTGAGTCCCGGTCGCGCTGCATCTAACAATTGGCAAAATTCGGATCTTGTGGGGAAACTTTTCCCCAATTGATCCAGGGGGGGAAAATTTCCACTATTAACTTCCACGTGCATCAGCCTTTTCGGGCGTTAATCCATTAAGGGGGTACTCCCCTATTTAAAAATTTTTAAAGGGGCGGGGAAAACCGTAAAATTTTTTTGGCACTAGCGCCAGAAACAGATTTTAGCGACGATAAGGTTTTTTTAAAAAAAATCTTGAACATACCTCACCTCCCCATAAAATTTAGGTTATATGGAGGATAACTCAGGGTTTTCCTTCTTTTTTCCAAAAAATTTAAATTGGGGGGGCAGTGAAGCCCTCAGGCTATCCACGGTTTGGGAATCCTCTGCAGGTATTCCACGAATTTTAAGTTCATACAAAAGCATGTTTTTAAATTTAAATTTAAACTTCATCAGTAACCCCTTTTTTTTTTTTTTTGCGAGGTAACTCAATACACAAAAAAATATGGGTTAATAAAGAAATAAAAAAAAACTTTAAATAAAAATTTAAAAAATTAAAGTAAAAAGGGGGAAAAAACAGAGCAATATTTCAAAAATTAAACGAAATTTAAAAAAAAGACCATATAAACAAGGTAAATCAAAAATAATAAAAAATTTAAATTTTAAGGGGAAGCACTCTTTAAAGCGGCAGATAAAAAACAAAAAAAATAATATCAAAGAAAAAAAAGAAAAAGGGAAATAATAAAAATTAAATACAGAAAAAAAAGGTGGGTAAAAGGGAATATAAATTTTACGAAATAATAATAAATGGAAAAGATTTTTAAATGCAATGATATAAAAAAAAAAAATAAAAGTTAATTATGGTTTTTTAAAATTAGTACCATCAAAATAAATATTTGGCTACACCTAATGTTTTTTTTTTAAAACTCCTTTTTTTTTTTGCCCCACCTTTTGGGGGTTTTTTACGCAATTTTTTTAGCCCAAGTGTTTTTTGGTTAAAAAATTTTTTTCCGGGGTTTTTTTTGGCTGTTGGGGCCTTTTAAAAAAAAATTTTTATTATTATTATTTTTTTAAATTAAATCAAATAAATAGCAAAGGCACAGTAAAGTTGAAGGTGAGTAGCAGAAGGCTTTTTTAAAAAGCCTAACTCATTTGCCCCCGGGAGTAAGGGGGGGGTTTAAATGGGCGCCACTGCTTTTTTTGGGCCAGGTCTAGCAGAGGGGTTCAAAAATTTTAAATTTGGGGTCTCGTTCCCCTTTCTACCACTCAAAGACAAGAAAAACTTTACTAAACAAATTTTTAAAATTAGAAAAGGGGCACTAAAAGGGGGGAAAAAAAAACACTATATTTAAAACAAATAGTTAAAAATTTATTATAAATTTATAAAATTAAAAGTTAAAAAAATTTTTACACAAAATATTAAAAAAAAAAAGGTGAATGCCCCCATTTTATAAGATTACCAAATTTAAATTTATAATTTAAAAAAATTTTAAAAAAAAAAATAAATAATAAAAAAGGGGAAAGGCAATGCGCAATAACTGTTAAAATTTTCGATACTGATGAAAAGAATAAATAATGAATATAAGTCTACAATTGAAAAAAAAAATAAAATTTAAAAAAATATATAGACCGCTTACAATTATTTCATTAACAATAATAAAAATAGTTTTTTTTAAATTAAAAAAAAAAAATATAAAGATTTACCAAAAAAAAAAAAAAAAAATATTAAAAATATAAAAAAAGGGGCCCAAAAATTTAAAAAAAAATATGGAAAAAAAATTTAAAGGTAGAGTCCTAAATTCTTAATAAAAATTATAATAAAAATTGTTAGTTTTTAAATTTTAAGTTGCCTGTTTTGTCGTTTCCCCAATGATGGCGTGTGTCCACCCCACTACACCGTAAAAGGGATGGTGCCCAAAAAATAAACAACGCATTGAAAATTAAAGGGGGCACTATCTCGACCCCCCCAAAAAAATCCAAAAATTAGGGCCCCCCCCAAAAAAAAAAATAAAGGGTTTTTAAAAAAAAACTATCAGAAGAATAAGGGCCCCCTCCGAAGAACCCCAAAATGTTGGGTTTTTTCCATAACACGTGATCCCTTTCAAAATGAAAATCCCAAATGGGGGTTTTTTTTTCCCCAAAAACCCAAAAAAGGAACCAAATCAAAAAAAATTACAGAAAACCAAATAACTTAAATCGGAAAGTTTTTTGGGGGGAAATTTCCCAAAAACCTATAAAGATAAACCCCAAAATTTGGGTAAAATTTCCCCCAGTTTTTCGCCCGAAGAATAACGAAAAATTGGTAAAAAATGGCCTTTGGGCCCCCTTTTCCTTCTAAAAAAACACCAGTGTGCCCCACGAAATCTAGGAATTTTTTTCGCCTCTGAATCGGAAGTCTTTGCTTTTTTTAGTTGCCACCCACGCTGCCCAAATAACAATTTTTTTTTTGGGGTACATAATACTACGGGGGAAAAAGCAACGAAAACATAAAAAGAATACCAAATACGATAGAAAAACAAGTAACCCAAAAATTAAAATAAAATTTTTGCCTTTTTTGAAAAAATAAACTGAAAAAAAAAGAAAAAAATTCATTAAAATTTTAAAAAACTATTATTAAAAACAAATGTAGAAAAAAAATTTTAACCTGAAAAACTAATACTTTCAATTGGTTTTTCCAGTTACTTCTGGTTTTATACCAGTAACAAGGTTTCTATAAATCCTTTTGGTAACTTATAAAACTATAAGTCCCCCCCAAAAAAACAAAAGGTTTTATTCAAAAGTAATATTCCCATAAGACACTTGGAATTTTTTAAAAGTTTTAAAGGTGTTTATTATTACTTAAAGGCTCAAAAAAATATGGTTTTAAAAAAACGAAATTCGAACATGGCGTCCTTTTATTGGCGGTCATTTTGAAGCTAAAGACTTTTCTTAAAAAAAGGAATTAAGAAATTTGGGCAGTTTTTTTCAAAAAAACAAATCCTGAAAAATTTAATTTTGGGTTCTTAAAAAACCCTTTTTTGGGGAGCCCTTTAGGGGGCCTTTAGTTTTGGAAGGGTAAAATGTAAAATTCTCATAAATCTTTCGTGTCAAGAAAATTTTAAACCTCATAGAAAATTCTCAGCGTATTTAAAATGTTATGATAATTATTGAATACGCATTTTTTTATCAAATAAAAACCCATTGCTTACTTTAAGTAGAAGCGAATAATAATGACAAGGACGAAATAGAACATATTGTAAACAAACGATGTAAAGGGGTGGAAAATAAAAGGGGGGGTTTTTTTTTGGTGTTTATAAAACTTAGGTCAGAAAGTTTATAAGGTTTTTTAAAAGAATTATTAAGGTTTTATAGCGGAACGAAAATTTATTTCCTTGCTATAAAACTTTTTATGGTTTTAAAGGTAACGACAACCTCTCTCAAATAAATGGGGTAAAATTTTTATATAAAATTTATCCGTTACCTTTAAAAATTTATTAAATACATAAAAATTTTATGACTAAAAAACTTTAAACCATTATAGGTTCTTAGGTTTTATAAAATAGGTAATCGAAACGTAACCGTTACAAAAAATTAATATAATGCTATTTTTTTAATTTTTAATCATAAAAAATTAGTAGGAATTTTCATCACTGGATATTTGTAATGGAATATTAAAGAATTGTATTTAAGAATTTTAATTCCTAGGCCCTAGGGCACTAATTGTTGTATAGCCCAGGGCGCCAAAATTGATAAGAACGCCCCTGCCTGTATTTAAGTTTTATTTAAAATTCCCTATTAGTTTAAACTTCTTCGATACTGTATTTTTTTATTTAACTTTAACATTAGCTATAATTTTCTATCGTATACAAACTACGCTAAAAATATTAAGGGGGTATTGTAGTCTAAAGGCATGAATTTCAAGATTTTTCGAATTTAATTAAAAAAAAAACAAAGAATGTTTTTAATATCCATTTTTTATTCCTTGTTTATATGTATTTCAGTAATACATAAGAAAATTTAAAAGTTAAAAAATTAAATAACCAAAAAATTGTCATCTAGTAAAAGGGGCAAAAAGGTGTCCTGGCGTCCAGGATTAACCCTTCTGTCAATAAAACAAAAAAATCGAACATATTTTTAATCAGTGAAGATGTCGCTATCTCCTTAAGCTCAAAGACGTCAATTTTTTTTTTACAAAATGGCGGCCATTTAAAAAAAATCACGTTTTTTAACAGTTTCTAATTTTTTAAAAATAGTAAAAATAAAAATTTTGACTTAAATCTGCTTGATGATATAGATGAATTTATGAAGAAGCGTCTCACAAAATTTTAAATTAATCGGTTTTGTAAAACTTGAGATATGCACGCCAGCTTGAAAAAGTAGTTTCGAGAAAAACGCGCTTAAAGTTTTAGGTTAAGTTGCAAGTAGGACAGTACATATTACTTACATTTCTTAAATCAGCAATATCTCTCCTCAGCTCCATATATCGGGCCTTTTTCTACCTCAAATTAAATATTTAACAAATTTCTCTTCGAAAGATGAGCACTTTTTCCTTCTTTTGGAGCACTTAAAGCTAGAAACTTAGAACTTTTATTCTAGTTTCATTGTGCCGAACAACAACTTCAGCTATAACTTTTGAAATAATTCGTATTTCGAAAAATCATTTTAAGAAGATATTCTTGAATAACTAAACTATCAAAATATAAAAAAAATCGATTGTTTTAACTTTCTAGACCAAAAAACCCTCTCAAAGACATTTAAAACACAAACTTTAATTTTTCTTGTTTTCTTTTTAATATTATTTTAATCGTAACCTGGTTTTTCATTTGGCGTTACGATACCCCAAGTGTTAACTTTTTTCAATTTTAGTACTTTCCATAATATTTTAAACTATTATTTCATTTTATGAATTAGTACCGTTTTTTTAAATAAAACTGTAACTTAATGTTTGTAATGTATAAAAACCTCCCAATGAAAATAATGTGGAGAATCATATAAAAGTTAAACAACCTTAAAAGTCAGTTTCATTTTTCTCTAAATTTTAAAAATATTGGTAAAAGCTCATATTATGGATAATTGAATCCCACTAAAAACACTTATGTAAAATAAGGGTCAAGACACTCTAAAAATAAAGGAACAAACAAAGTGGGACGTTCGGGGCTTCTCAAGTGGGATTATAAAATAATGCATAAAGTGGCACTACGTGTTGCTGTGTGCTGTGTTGCTGTGTGTTTCTTACTGTGCCCATTGGGTGCTGTCATTGACCTTAAAGTATCGACGCAACTGACTGCAATAGTACAGAGGCAGACTTCTGTGAAATCAGGAATGAAACCAGGTGATGTTTAGTGATAAATCACGATGGTCGAGTAATGGCAAGAAGGCATTGTGGTATAAGGCTTAGTTCACAGTTTGACATTTTTAATGGTATGGAGTGCCATGGATTGTGGCATCTCTGAGTGTCCTACCCTAGTCAATTTTTTTTGGATTTTTTGTTTCCTTTTATATTATGTAGTGCCTCTAATTTACTATGAAGTATTAAAATGCATAATTTTAGGGATACTATTAATTATTGTTGTTGTGGACCTTAAAAGGCCTTAAAGGAGGGGCGGCAATTTTTATCTTTTTTTTTTCACATATTTTGCATATTTTATATAGTAGATTGATAGGCAAAATATGTAATTGTTTATATTTTATAAAAAACTATAATTTTATTTTCATTATGTGTTGTTATGTACTTTAAGTGGTTTAAATAAATATTTTTGTATGTATTATCTACGTCATCCATCATCCCACTTGCTTGCGTTTTATGATGTTATTTTTTATAGCGGATTAAAAAAGTTTATTTTTATTCTATTGTATGTAATTATGTAATTATATATTTATATATATATATATATATATATATATATATATATATATATATATATATATATATATATAAAATATATATATATATATATATATATATATATATATATATATATATATATATATATATATATATATATATATATATATATATATATATATATATATATATATATATATATATATATATATATATATATATATATATATATATATATATATATATATATATATATATATATATATATATATATATATATATATATATATATATATTATTATATTATTTATTCTAATTTATATATATATATATATATATATATATATATATATATATATATATATATATATATATATATATATATATATATATATATATATATATATATATATATATATATTATTTTTTTTAATTCTTAGAAATAGGTTGATAAAGTAAATGGTAAAAGTTTAATGCAACGTTTCGCACATTATTTAATGTGATTTTTCAAGCGTAAGTACCTATCTAAAAATATATATATAATTTAAACAGATTATTTCACAGTATTTTTACAATTTTAAAAGAATAATGTTAAAAATAAAGCAAATAACAATTGTAAAATCAACATTTAAAAAGTTCTAATCTAACAAAAAATTACATAATAAAATTAATTTAAACAGGATGACTACTTTGGAATTGTTATACATTGTAATTACTAAAAGAATTTTAAATATATGTCTGTTGGGTTTATGTTAAATTTTATTTATATTTTTAGACCAAATTTACTGCAAGTACCACTACCGTAGGTACCGGTACCGACTTTTTTATTTTAAATAGAACAGTCCTGTAAATTTTAAATACATTTTTTAACGTCTTTTATATCACACGTATTATAATAAATGTTAACGGTTAATATTTAAACTTAAAAATTGCTTATTTTCCAAACAAATTTTAATTTTAAAAAACACTAAAAATGAAGAGTCAATTCAATAACAATGTATCTGAAATAAAGCATTGTCAAAACTAAGAAGTGTTATGTAGGTTGCGTTGAGTCTTATTTTGCAACATTGGTGCAATTTACAAAAAATTGACAAAAAAAAACCAAATTATTATCAACTCCTTTTAATATTTTTAGAAACAACCCCACTTTTGAAATTGCTTTTTTTTTGGATAACTTTTATCTCGATCAAAGCCGGCATTGATGGCAAAGTAAAATTTTCTTTACAACTATTAATAAAAAAAACCATGATGAGGACTTTGCTGCTCACACTGTATATAAAACACTTAAATTTGAATGTAGGATCCTAGAATATAAAAATTTCAGATATGTTTAATCTATTTTTTGTAACTAATGTAACCAAGGGTACAGGTCCGATAACATGTGAGGAATATTTCTTTAAAACTGTTATTATTTATTAGGTTTTAAGCCGTCCTGGTTGTTGGCATATGTACGGAGGCATGGAAATACCACATATACATATAACCCCGACTTATAAGGAAGATGCAGATACAGATAAGGTTGAAAATTTCACACCAACATTTTTCTACCAATGAAATACAAGCATTTCTCAACGTTGCCATGCTAACCTATGTATCTTTTCGGAAATTTTCTCTTCCTGGGTTACCCTGGAGGGTATTATAGTGGAACTTTTTTGACATAAGAAAAAGTGACAATTGACAATACACAACTTTATGAAACGTATTTTGTTAAACTTACTAATATTATATTATTTAAAAAAAAACTTGGAAATAAAGATAGTTAAACAATAAATATATTATAATTTATTTACTTCTTAGAGACAAACAATTTCGCAACAATTTCTAAATGTACCTTCAATTCTTTTTCTACTTCCTCCATTTTTAAAGGCGAATAATCCAATTGATAACTTCTATTAAATAAATGTCTGTGTTTTAAATAATACAGATAATATCTAGAAACAATTTTATTTAATTCTTGTCTTTGTAGCAATCTGTATTTTCTTGATTTTTTAGTTAGAAATCGTTGCACAATCAAGAACAAATTATTATCTTCTAATTCACTGTCGAGCTGTTTCAAAAAGGGCATAGTACGGTGATGTATTATGCCCTTTTTGAAACACTTAAGTTTTTGATGAACAATCAATAGCAAGTCTACAAGTTTAACAAAAAGCTTTTGTAGAAACATTCATGTTGACAGTTGTCTTTAAAATAAACATAGCCTTCTAGATAAAACCAATAATAATTAGTCGGTATTTTGCAAGGAAGTTTAAAGGTGTATGGAAGCCCAATACTGTAGAACAAAATTGTCCAGGCGTGCAGGGCAGCGGGAATAGGGGGGTTTGGTCCGCTGATTGCGCAATAAATAGTGGGCGGCCGGATTTCCATAATTCTTTGTTACTATCTATAAAATTGACATCATCAAATGTCAAATTCCAACATTCACTGTTTTTTTATTTTTTCCACAAAATTGTTGTTATTAAAGGATACTACTATAGAATATTTAAAATTATTGTGTAATATTGATTTTATATCATCTGATATAATAAGAAAAGAATAGATGGCGCCCGAAGATACTGCCTTCTATTTAAATGGTCGATATTTTTGAAATTTTTATTTTTACCAAAAATTTTGTAAATAAATAAAAAAATGATTTTTAAAATAAATTTCAAACATTGTATGATAGTATTATGTATTATCACCAATTTTGTGATAAAAGAAGACAAGATAGTGTAAATGAGTTTAATCTAATCCTAAGATTCTGGTTGTACTTTAAAAGTGAAAATTTTTATAACTGCTTTTAGGCATATACTTTTTACTAATAACAAACATTCATGAGACAGAATAACAGTGGTTAAAAATGTTTAGTAACCTTGGACTGGTATCCATTGTAACAGTATCCGTTAAATATTATATTTTACAGTATGTCGAGCAAAAAATTGATAATGCAAGATTAAGAAACCAAAAATTTAATTTATTTTTAAACAAATTTTCTGTATTGCCCTCTCGATTTGAAACAAATTTGGTATACAGGGTTTTGGGGCGCTGATTACAAATCTGAAAAAATATTCGGCAACGTTTCTTCGAGATCTTTATCATAATTTAAAATTAAACTAACTATTTTCACTATATTCTCCTTCTTTTTGTACACATTTTCTTGATTTTTACACTAAAATGGCACACAATATTTTATAAACACCTATTAAAACCTTGTATTTTATTTATTTTACATATTTTTGATGAAAATTGGAAGGGAGCAGCCATATTTGCTTAAAAAAAAATAAAAGTGTAAAAGGTGTAAAATAAACATAAAAACAAGTTTTTAAAAGGGTTAGTGAAATTTGTGTGCCAATTTAATGTAAAAATCGAATTTGTCAAAAAGAAGGAGGAATATTAAATAAGGTTAGTTTGATTTCAATTTTGATGATGAATATCTCGAAAATGAAAACATTGCCGAAAAGATATTTTCAGATTCTAATCAGCGCTCAAAACCCTGTATCAAATTTTTGGCAAAATCGGGAGGAGGCCCTTTTGAGACAATTACCAAACAAATACAGAAAACAAAAATGAACTTTAACATAAAATTGTACTTCCTTTCATTCAATTAGAAGGACCTGTATATATTAAAATTTGCCTGGTCTGCCCAGTAATCAATAATTTTGATCCTTTAAAAGATAAAAGTACCTAAATGTAAACCTTATTTCATTTAATAATCCACAGAAATACACAACATTGTGGAAACAATCTAAAAGATAGTTGAAGATTGCCTTACTTTTCTCACTAATATTTCCTATGAAATTTTCATTTTCTATTATTTATAATTGATATATTATTATTTATTCGGTTACCTAACGTTACGTCTTATAAAAAGCACCTAATTTAAATATTAAGAAATACTTACCTAAATTTAAAAAAGACGGGTATGTTACCCTTGGTTTCCCAAAACAAAACCATACAACCCCCTAGTAAAATTTTGTTACGATTTTTATAAGAAACCAAACAATAAACCAAAATTATAGTCACAATTTAAAAAACCTAATCACTAAAAAAGGGGGGGTTTTTTTTAAAACCCCAAAAACGGTCCCCCTTTTCTCTAAAACTATAATGTTTTGGGGTTCCAAACCTGTTTTATCAGTGTGTAAAAAAAGCAACACATTAAATTTTTTCGGGAATTTTGTTATTGGCAGAATCGGGGGGGCCCCTTGCCCAGTTATTTTCATACTGGGCTGGTTTTTTTTTGGTTTGAAGGGGTTTTTCCAACACCTTTAAACTTCCGGAATTTTGCCATATGCTAGATCGCCGCAGATATATAAAATGGAAAAAATTTTTGGGGAAATATAATCAACAATATGTATTATTTTTAACCAAGATTTTTTAAAAAAATACTTTTTCCTAAAACGATACAATATTAAATACTTTGTGTTGATGATTTTCCCAAAAATTTTTAAAAAAAAAGGGTTTCCCCCCCAAAATTTTTTAGTAAACTAGAGTCAATTTACGAAAAAATATAAGATATATTACATCCGAAATTGGTTTTTCAACAAAAAAAAGGGGTTTAAAAAAAATTTTGGGGCCCTCCCTTTTTGGTTTTTTTCTACCGGTTTTGAAAAAAAATTTTTAAAAATTTAAACCCCCCAAAAAAAATTAAAAAAATTAATTTCACCCCAAACTGATGCTTCTTTTAAAAAAAAATTTTGGGAAAAAAATTTTTAAACCCCCTTTAAAAGGTTTTTAAAAGTTATAAAGTTAAAAAAACCCCCCGGAAACATGCTAAAATTTAAAAAATTTTTTACCGGTTTTTTTTAAAAATTAAAATAAAATTTTTGAAAGTAATATAAGAAATTACACCCAAAATGGTTTTCCCTTTTCTTTTTTCCATAGGGGGGTTTTTTTCTTCTTTTTTAAAATTTTTTTTACTAAAACGTTTAATTATTGGAGTGAAATTTTCTTCCCCAAAAAATTTGGGGAAAAAAAATTTTTCCCCCGGAAAATTTTTTCCGCTCACGAATATTGAAAAAACCGAAAAAATTCCCCGAAATAATTTGTTGAAAGGGGGAATTTCCACACCCCCATTACTACAAGCCGGAACAAACCCAACGCCGCAAGGCAAAGATTTGATGGGTTTTTCCCTCGGGGATGAGCGTCCCCCGGGGGTTCGGGGGGTTTTTTTAAATTTTTTGGTTCAAAAAAAAGGGTCGAAAAAATTTTATTATATTTTTTTTAAAAATAAAAATCAGTATAATTTTGAAAAATAAATATATTTATATAATTTTTAAAATTTAAAAAAAATTAATTTATAAAAAGGTTAACCCATAAGAACATGATGTTTTAAAAAAGGAAAAAGTTAATTTAACATTTAGTTAGTAATTTCGTTTTGGTTTTTTTATTTATTTATTAAATGTGTCTAGTTTCCTTTTTTTTTTTTTAAAAACCCTTTTTTCCCATTTTTCTGTGGCTTTTTTTTTATTTTTTTTTTTAAAAAAATTTTTTAAAAAAAATGTTTGAAAAAAAATAGAACATCATAATGGGATATTTTTGTTCTCGTTACCACAAATACATTGCGACATAAATCATTAAAAACCTTTTTGGGTTTTTGTGCTTAAATTAGTTAGATCACACGGATAAAACTTTTGTTTTTCCCCTTTTTTGGGAAATCACTCTCATATCAGGTCTTTAAAAAATTTTCTAAAAATCGCGCCATATGGAAAGAACTTTTTTTAAAAATTTCTGTGGGAAACCCTTTTTAAAACCCCCAGTTGTGACAATAAAAATATTGTTCAATTGGGGTTTTCCTTTTTTAAAAAGAAAAAAAAACGATTTAAAATTTTTATTTTTTTTTCAATTTTTGGGCAGCATAACAGGCTATATAAATTTGTACCATTTGTCCCTTTTTATTTTTCTTTAGGTTTCATTTTTGGTAAAAAAAAAATTTTTTAGTGTAAAATTTTTTTTGGGGGGTTTTTTCCAAAACAAATCATTTTCCCCCGGGGGCAGCTGTCTCCCCCTTTTTTTTAAAAACAGCTAAAGAGAAATTACCATTTAAGGGTTTTAAAATATGTTTGGGTCTAATTTTTTTTTAGCATTTATATCAAAAAAACATTTAATTTTTAAACCCCCCAGGGGCTGTATTTCCCCAAAAAATTTTTGACTTTTCAGTAGTAAATTTCCTTTTAAAATTCCAAATCCAAATTTTTTTAAAAGAATAGTCTTATTTCAAAAAACCCAAATTTTTTGGCAAATTTCAGAATAGGTGTCTTTGTAAAGGCGAATTTTTTGTTTTTAAATTTTATAAGCTTTCACGGCTTTTCGGGGAAAAAAGGGGCTGTTTTTTTTAAAAAAATTGGTAAATTTGGAAAAATACTAGGCACTGCATTTTAAAAATTTGTCGTTTTGGTAGGGCCTTTTTTTTTCCCCCCCCGGCAACGATAATCATCCTCTCTAATAATGTCACTTTCTACAAAAATTTTGAAACCACAGAAATTTTGAGGGTGACCATGGGTGTCTGGGAAAAATTTCCCCCGAATGGGGTTTTAATTTCCTCCTTTGGAAGGGGGGGTTTAGATACAGCTGGTTTCCCCCTCGAGAAGTTTTATAATTGGTTTTCACCCAGGCGAGGCACACAACAGGATTGGCATGGTAAAAAATTAAATTGAAAATACCGAGATTCCCCGGGAAAATAATAATAATAAGGGTAACTAAATAGTATCTAATAAGCAGGCCCAATACCTATGCAACGCAAAAAAAAAAATAAAAACCCGAACGACAAAATTAAAATTTTCCCCCTACTTTTTGGTAAATTTCCCCAATAAAAATATTTTTACTTTTTTAAAAAAAAACAAAAAAAATCCAAAAAAAATTAAACCAAACAAAATTTTTTAAAAAACCCCTTTAAATTTTTTAATTTTTTTTAAAAAAACCCCCAAAAAAATGTCAAGTTCTTTCCCCCGCCATTTTTTTTTAAAAGTATTTTATAACACCGGCATTTTTCCCCCCCAGATTTTTTTTTTCCAATGTTTTGGGGAAAAAAAATTCCCCGGGGTCCTCAAATTTCACACAGAAAATTTTTTTGGGTTTAGTCATCTTTTTATTTTCTTTTCAAAAGTTGATTTATTCACAAAAACCCAAAAAAAAAAACAGGTCATTCAAAAAAATCATTGCCCTAAACAGCTGAAAAACGTTTTCGCTAGATCTAAAGGCATAGTTGCCGTTTCCTTTTCATTTTTTAAAGGGGAAAGTGGGGTTGGTTTACAAATTGAAAATAGGCCCCCCGGGGGGTGAATTAAAAAACCCCTTTTTAAAACTATTAAACATGGTCTATTTCCCCCAGGAGGGCCCAAATTTTTTTTAATGCACTTGTCATTTAAAAAAATTTTTATTGGTTTGCTCCCAAAATGACTGCAGAATGTTTCTTTTTATTTTTAACTTGATATCTATATAAAAAAAAAACTTTTTAAACCAAAAAATTTGACGGTCAAAAAGGGTTGACTTGTAACAAAAAAGAAAATCTACAAATTAGCAACTTTTTTTTTTACCCCCAAAAATTTTTGGGTGTTTCACTTTTGGGGTTTTTTTAACTTATTTCTTTTATTAATAATGTTTGTAAAGTGTTCTTTATTTAGTTTTTTTTGTATGCTGCTAATCCCAAAAATCAATTTTGGGGAAAATTTTAAAAATTTTTTTCCCCGAATTGAAAAATTTTTTTATGGAATCTGATTACCCCTTTTTCCAGAAATCCGGGTTAAATTAAATTTTAAAAACCTGCTAATAAAAGGCGCATAAAAAAAGATATTTTTTTAAAAAAATACAAAAATTACTAATAAATATTTATTAAGATCAACACATATTTATGGGAAAAACGTAAAAAATTTAAAAAAAAAATAAAAAGCCCCTTGGGTTGTTTTGTGCGGGGGTATCTTTTTTGGGTAAAAGAGAAAAGGGTTTCAAATTGCTAAAAAAATAAAAAAATTTTTAAATTTTTTTTTAGGGGGTTTAAAAAAAAATTTTTCTCTGGTTTAAAATCAAAAAAAAAGTTTTAAAATTCCCTTCATATTTCCGGAGGGGGTTTGAGCTAACATCAGTAAACAAATCAATGTTTCTCTCACCGGTGTCAAAAAATGAACTCGTCCAGCATATAGCAGCTGAAATCGAACAGTCCCCCGGTTTGTGACGAAATAAGTGCGGATATTAAAAAAAATTTTTTTATCTTCTTGAACCCCTTACGCAAAAAAAAATTTTTAAAATACGGGTTTTGGTGTTGTGCCTTCATCACCTAAACGATCAATCATTTCCCCCCTATACAAAGCTGGAAAACATAACATCCCTAAGTAATTACAGACCAATAAGTTTAATTAATAATTTTGCAAACTTTTTAAAAAACCAAAACTTAGACTAGTAAACTTCATCAACTTAAATAACATTATGTCAGAAAATCAATTTGGGTTTACAGAAGGTCTTAGTACCGAGGACCAAAAATTTTCCCCGATAAAAAAACCACAAAAAAAATTAATGACAGAAAAAAAGTCTGGTGGTGTTCTTGGACCCCCCCGAAGGCTTTTGACAGGGTTTCCCCCCTAAAATACTTCTCGAAAATTCTCGAACGTAGTGGGTTAGGGGGAAATGTGTGGAAGAAATTTTAGGCTACTTGACTGGACGTCAACAGCAGGTAAAAATACGCGATCAATCAGTGATCCACAAACAATAAATATGGGGGTTCCGTAAAACCCCCTTTTATTTAATCTCCATATAAATTCAATTAAAGACATTGGGGTTGAGGGTAAAATTTGTCATTCCCGGGTGACACAGCCATAGTTTTTTGTGGATCCCCTTGGGAAAAGCTAAAAAAAATGCAATAAACGGACTTATAAGAATTAAAAAAAGGCTCAATATCCCCCAAAATTTTCCCCCAAAAATTAAAAAAAAAAATTTCTTAGCTTTTACTAAAATTAATTTAAATCGCCCTTCTTTTTAAACCCCAAAAAGAAATAGGTGCAAATGAAATATTTAAAGAGGTCACTCTTTTAAATACCTTGGGGGGATGTTTTACTGCTACCCGGGGAAATGGAATGTTCATGCGAATATCTGACTAAAAAAAGATCTCCCGACTTATAAGTTCTACATCCTTAAAAAATTTTATCAGCAAAAATTTTGATCACACTTATCAAGTCTGGTGAATTTTTTGTTGGCATATGGTATCACAGTATAGGGTTCAATGTATCAAAAACGCTTTGGGCCTTACAAATAATTCAAAATAAAATCTTAAAAATAATTTATAAAAAAAGGGTTTTTTTTTATCCAACAAACATGCTATATTTATAGTGAAGAAAAAATTTAAAAACTCTATTCTTCCAAATCAATTGGGCGTTGCATTCTTTAACCCGCGGGGGCAAAACCTGTTGGACGCATGGTTGGGAAACCCCTATTCGCATGAATCGGGTTTTTACAATTCCTAGATGTAATAGTGAATTTTATAGACGTTCAGTTAAATTTTTTGGGTCCAAAAGTCTACAACCTATTGCCAACTGACGTGAAAAATGTTGTAAAGCCAAAACAACATTTATTTGGAATAATCAGATTTTTTTTGGGGCTTTAATTTGGGGACAATAAAGAAAAAAATGAAATTCTTAGTTCCGATAGTTTTTAAAATTTTTTATTTATAACTTATTGGGGTAAAAGAAGCACATACAGCTGCTCTGCATCTAGGTGCTATTACATAATTAAATAACAATTTAACGTAGCACAATAAGTACTATTATGTATATTTTTTGTAAATTTATAACTAAATAAATCTTGAAATCTTGATATCTATATCAGTGACTTTTTTAAAAAAATTGTTTTTTGTAATAAATTTTTTTTCTATCTCTAACTAAGCAGTTTTGTAAATATTACAAACAATATCTAGGCTTCAAATCTATGTGAACTATGCTTAGATGAAGAAAAAAACCCCATTTTATAATCAGGTAATTTTTTAAAGTTGATGTAAAAAAAACTTACCATCTTTGAATGGGGAAACTTCCTAGAAAACATTCGGTATTTGAATTGCATTGGTCTTCTTTGAAATTCTCCCAACTTTCACAAAGTCTTGATCTAAAGTTGTTGTTGTTTAAACTCTCAGCAAAATATATGTAGGCCCTCCTGTGATTACATTTTCCAAAATCACATCCAGGTTGAATTTCACCTCCATTAGGATAGAAGTCAACGTGTCCCATTGTAATATTTAATCCAAGACGACCACCATTGGTATGTATTACGTGGACGTAGCCAGCGTCAGTGGGGTCCAAACGATTATCAGTGTTTTCGGCATCGAAAAGAGGTCTCGCAGGATCAAGTCCAATAATGGTGTCAATTAAACCGTGAGTTCTAGCACCAGCATTTCCTAAAAATAAAAAAAATAGCAAATCTGTGCAGAAAGTATATAAAATATAAAAGTATACAAATTATAAAAATATTAATAAAATATAAAAAATTTATCATGTGAAAGGTTGGACATTTTCTAGCAAAACTTCTTCTACAGTGACTTCTTCAAGTTGGTTATTTGTAAAATATATATTATGAAGATATTAACAACTTTTTGGAAGTCCAATTTTATGTTGATAGGTGTATACCAGGTGTTTCAGGAGGGGGGCTAAACCCCATTTTCTGAATTTTCTAACATAGAAAAATAAAACCTTGGGATTATTATATTATAAAATGTCAAATTTGACGGTTTCTGAAAAGTCATGTTTTGAAAAGCCTGGACTTTAAATAGACACCCTTTATATTTAATTTTTTAAATTTCCCGGGAACATTCCGCGTCCAACGGTACCCATACGTCAAATTTCGACAGCTTTTAAACTTTTCCTTTATTTTTTGTTTTGACTTGGTCTTTAAAGGCTTAAATTTTAAAATTTTAAAAATTTTTTTTTTTAAACTTAAATTAAGTTGCTTTTCTGAAAAAAAAAACCCATAACCCCATTTAAAAGCGATGAAATTGCGAACGCATTTACAGGGCTTTTTATTTTTGTTAAATTAATGAGCATGAACATATTAAGTTTTGGCCCATCATGGCTATCTGGATCGATTTTTTTTAATGCTGTTAAAATTTGACATATGAGGTACCCTTGGACGCAGATTGTTTCTGGTAATCCAAAAATGTAAAAATTTATAGGGTGTTTTATTTGAAAACTGGAAGGAGGGGTCTTACCTGAAATATGCGCTCCAAGAGAATGTCCAACAAGAGTCACTTTGTTTAAACGATGATTAAGCTCACCATCTAACCTTAATAAAAAGTCACCGATGTAGTTACCAACAGCAAGAACAGAATACTGAGCGATCAGATATAAATTATTGGCAATAGGACCCCAATCTACTACGATAACATTGATATTTTTGCTTTGGAGGGCGGCATTTTTAATGTACTCGTTAACTGGAGACCCATAGTTATTTCTCCATCCATGAATAATAACTAAAGTGTTTCTATTAATGTCGAAACCAGTCAGACGGACAATATCTAGCAGTTGACTTTCTTTAATCGGGACACCTAATAAATAACAACAAAATTTTGCGTTAATTTTTTAAGAGATTGGCCGGACAGAATAAAGGTGGGCAATAAATATCAATTTTTGCATTGCAAAGTAGTAATGTTTGAACGGGATCGCGAATGTTGACAGCAGATTCCTGTAATAAAACCGACACGCGACGGCCAATCACCAACGCACAAGCCAACGTTCGGATCAATGCAAATTTCTTGATCCACACATTGGGCAGGCATTTGGGGGCCCAAAGTTGGTCCATGATAACCAATTACGCCGGCTCCACACTTTGGGGCCAAAGGGTTTGGGGGCCCCCGTTTCACCAACTTGACTATGTTCGTGGTGCGTTTTTTAAAAAGTGACCACAATTACCAAGCTCATTCCCACCGGCCCCGTTAATATGTCTGGGGCTGGGCGTGAAAAAAAAATTGCTTGTGTGGGTTTTCAGTGATGACCTAAAAAATATATTATAATTTAATTCCAAAAAAAAACCTCTATAAATTTTCTATAAATTTAAAACAATTCATTGGTCCCACAACACGAAGCCATTTTAGCCATTTCGATTTTACCTTGACATGTTTACACCTTGAACAAATAAATTTGACTGAATAAACCCAATTTTGGTCGGTAAGACGAACACGAGGCAAAACTCTTTGATCTTTTTTAAAAATACCGACATCCGTCGGGTATGTCCCAACACGAGCGCCAACGTCGTTCAACGTGGGCCAATGCTATTTCGTTCATCCCACATTCGACGGTGTTGGCTTAACATTGGCCCCAATTGTGGAGCCGGCGTTAACTTTTGATATATAATGACAATCGCATTTATGGAAGTTTTTTTGGCGCGCACTAAAAACAATTATTATTTAAAAAAACAGGACCGTGCCGGGCTTGGGGAAACAATTAAACGCGTAACTGTCGACATTACACGGTTTTATGTCAGTTCAAAAAAACGAAATTTGAACGCTTTTTTGTATTTAAAGGGGGTTTCTTTGGTTGGGGATCAGAAAGGGATCGTGAAACACTGTCACCTGCGTGTATTTACTGGACTTGCATACGGGACAATAAACGGTTTTTTTCGGTTTGGGAAAAATCTTATAGACAAAAAGGGTATGTTGGTACCAATAACTTCTTTTCCTACTTAGATTATGGATGGAGAAAAAGGATATTGAAACATCTTAAATGTATTTATAAAAAACGAGCATATATTTATAGAGCAGCCTTGTCGTTTGGTAGTGCAAGAGAAAAAAAAAATCATTTAACCTTTCCGTGACTCCAAGTGCCGATTGATCGACGCGGAAAGACCAAATCAGCAGCAGAGCGGGGTAATTATTTTTTTACCGACCAATGAGCGGGTTTGGGGGGGAAAGAAAGGTTATACCGCTTTTTTTTCTTTTTTGCACAAATGTTCTTTTTTTAAGAGCAAGGGTAGGGCTTCTAGTAGGTAAAAGCCCCAAAGGGGAATACGTTTTATGTTGAACCATGATTACTGACTTTTAGATTAATGCAATACATTTTTTGTTCAAATTTTTAGTCCGAAATAAAAATTATAGTAAATTTTTTTTCAATTATGATTTTGTTAAAAAAATACGTATTAATGAAAAAAAAAATTAATTCTTAGAAAAGCCACAAGAGTAAGTTCAGTGCATTATCCTTTTTTTATTATTAAACCATAACGCATGGGTTTTAAACCAGTACCAAAATTTTGGGGTTTTTGTTAAATTTAGAAGAACAAAAGGTTTTAAAGGGTGACAATGGATAATATGTTATTTTCGTTTAAGAACAACACACAATCAAAAATTTTGTTTCATTGTTAAAAAAAACCGTATCCGTGGTTTTTAACCAGTGTAATATATATTTTGTTTAAGTGTCATTTTAAAACGAAATAACTTTTTTAAACCCCGATTATTAGTCTTTAAGTTCTTGTATATGACAGAATAAACCTCGTGACCTATTAACACGTCCTATGTAAAGTTGTTTCTTGGAAAGAACTATGCGGAACATTAATAATTCTGACCTAAACAAGGAAATTAAAGCTTAATAATTTATAGGAGTACATTTATTTAACATAAGTAATGGTTTTAAAAAATTTTTTTAAAAAAGTTTAATTGGTCAATGAAATTACTAAAAACAATTCTGGTATGTTTGATATGATATACAAAATAAAATGTTACTTCATATTTAATATGTTAATACTATTACAAATTAAAAATTCCAGTAAATAAGCTCCTAAATTTAGTTTTTTTTTAAATAAAAAATACACAACCACTTTAGTCTAATAAAACACAAAAAAGTCAATAAAACAGTAAAACTTGTTAAGAATCTATAATTATATAGAAATTATATTACAAATCACTAAATAAGTCAGTTCGAAAACTAAAAAACCTCACACAAGCGGTCAAATTCCAAACAAGGCGAAAAATTAGCAAAACCTTGTCAAATTTACAAAGTACGGAACTGGCCGGCGACAAATGTGAAAATAAAATCGATCTGCTAGTCCGTTCTGGGAGATTTAAGACCCCAAGTGATGACTACACCACGGCGCACGGACACATTTTTTCGCCCTAAAAACTAACTTTTGAACCGCGCATCCAGTATTTACCGGTCCCCTGAATAGGGGTTTGGGGCCAACGGTGGAGCCATAAGGGGGCCACCCGTTGGCACCAACGTGTCGAGTTAACTTATTTGGTTTGGTAGGTAACTTTTAGTTTAATCGGTTTGGAGGAGCAAGGCAGCATCTGCTTTACTAGCGTCTCTCACCCAGCACTTCGTCTAAGATGCCATTTCAACCTAAACCATCGGTAGGTTGGATAAAACGTGTTTTTTTAAGTATTGTTGTAAGCAAAAGGTAAACAGTATTAAAGGATACTCTATGGCTCAAAATGACAAAGAAGTCAATGGGCGTTACGCTTTCATCTATCCTGATCAACCAGTGCCTAGTTCGCAAATAATTGTAAATATCTTTAAAAGGTTTGAAAAGTCGCGTTGTATAAATGATATTTGTAAAAGAATTTACTTCTCAAGGGAAAAATCCTCCTAAATATTTAGTTTAATTTTGGTTAGCATTTGGGATTTCCGGTTGGGATTTTTTTTTAGAATTACATTTTATCTTTATTTGGGATCTGTTTTATATTGTTTTAAATATCACATTTTATTTTAACAGCCTTTCTTAAGACGTAGCGGTCAAAGAAAAGTAGTAAATCTTTTCCGACTACCTTTTGTGTTCTAAAATCGGCAACATTGAGCATTGTCTTTACTCCTTCGATATACAGGGTGTCCTATTTTCGTGTGTTTTACGGGGTTGCGGTTTTCGCGACATCGTGCTACTTTTTTGTCAAACGAAAGATGCCGCCAATAGATTTGTCCTAGCCCCCTTAGTTTCTTCGCTACAGGGTGATTTTAAAAAAGTTGTATTTTTACCTCGCAGGTATCTGTTAACTTATCGAAAAGATAAAACGGACCTATAGAACTTTACGCAGAATACAGTGGCGTACTTGAAATTTTCTCGGTTTACTTTCTTTGAGATATTACCCAAAATTGCACTTTTTTAAATGGAACACTACGATATTTTTCGTCATATTATTTGCCACACTGAGAGCTTTCTAAAAATATAATATAGTCGAAACTTATTTTTATAAACAGCATGAAAACATGCAATTTCCTTGGTAAATACAATATTCAATTCTTCTTCCCAAAATGAAACAAGAAACATTGAATCCAAACCTTCCTGGCTTCCTGGGAAAAATAACGTGTTCATTTTCCTGGCTCCAAAACCTTAGTTATTCCTATTGAGGATCCCCGCACTGGTAAAATGGGCTTCGTCCGACCAAATGATCTTCCTTTCAAAATATTCTGCCTTTCACACATATTGAGAAACCAGTTACAAAACTCCACTTCCCCGCTCAGGATCCCAGGATGAGGGAAAGATTGTGCACAAGTTTATACTTGTAAGGTTTGAATTTATGTCGTTTCAATATTTTTTCGACTTTTGTTTTGGATACTCCGATATTTTCTTCTATTTGCCTGCAAGATGTCCCTGGGGTATTTTCAACTGATGCCAAAACATTTATTTCAGCTAATTCATTATCTTTACTATAATTTTTCGGCCTATGTTTATTAAATGACCCATATTGAATTAGATTGTTTTGTATTTTACGAAATATGCGCCTATGAGGCTGTCTTCTTTCAGGATATCTATATAGAAATCGAGAAAAAAGTCAAATTTGAAAAAAATATTATTCGATCTTCTAACGTACCTATTTAGATAAAGCTCCGCCGCCTCATCGACGTCTTTGTTGGATAATATGAAACATCTATTCATATCATACTTTTCAAAATGTTCAAAATTTTGGTTTTGTGCCATATTTTTTAGATAAATGATAACGATAATCTAGGAACTAGCATTAAAAAATTCAATAGCAATCATTTGACGTTGATTGATTTGACTGTCATTAATTTAAACCAAAGCCGCCTATGTTAAAAGTAAATAATTGCATGTTTTCATGCTGTTTATAAAAATAAGTTTTCGACTATATTATATTTTTAGAAATCTCTCAGTGCGGCAAATAATATGACGAAAAAATATACGGGGTGTTCCATTTAAAAAAGTGCAACTTTGGCTAATATCTCAAAGAAAGTGAATCCAAGAAAAAGTTCAAGTACGCCACTGTATTCTGCGTAAAAAGTTCTATAAGGGCCCGTTTTTATCTTTTCGATAAGTTATCAGATACCTGAGATACGAGGGGTAACCGAAAATACAACTTTTTTAAAATAACCCTGTAGCGAAGAAACTAAGGGGGATAGGACAAATCTGTTTGAGGCATCTTTCGTTTGACAAAAAAGTAGCGTGGTGTCGCGAAAACCGCATCTTTGTAACTTCATTCATAAGCGAGAAATCCCGTAAAACACACGAAAATAGGACACCCTGTACAATAAAATGTTTTTATTCTCACCCTTTCAATAAAGCGTAAACTCAAAATTCTCATGAATTATTCTGTATATCTGCATGTTGCATGTAGTTAAAAAACTCACCGTTTGATGGATTTTCAGGAGTATAGAAATGATAAGTGATGTCATCTTCCGTAACAAATGGAGAAGATTTAAAAGTAAAGTTGTGGAGGTCCTCTACTTGAATAAGGCCGTCTTCCCTTTCAGTTAGAAGGTATCTTCGGTTTTGAATAATTTCATCAGTTAGCTCAGATTGGTAAAGAACGGTCACTTAAAAAGAATAATATTAAACTAGTTATGTACAATCAAAAATATATGGGTAATATTTACTTATTCGTTATTTACATAAAGACACCTAAATTAGGAAGCCTTATATTACAAAATATGTTATGATTTCTTTTAAAATTGTTACTACAATACAACGTTTTTATTTATTATATTTACAAAAAAATATAAAGATAGAATATAAACTAAAATGATATTTGCTTAATTGATAGATTTATTTAAAGTTCCAAATTATTTTAACCTCATCAAAAAATGTTAGTATAAGGCCGAAATAAAATAAATTTTAATATAAAATGTTTAAAAATAATTGCTTCTTTGCTGATTGTTTAGTACTGGTTGAACCTTTTTTACTAAAGTTCCTATTTATTTATCCTTACAATGACCAAAACAACAAGGTTTAGGGGCATGCAGAAGATATACAGGGTGTCTGGAAATACCGTTCGAATAATTTTAGGGATGATTCTACATGTTAAATTATAAAGAAAAGTTTATATCAACCAGAGCTGTCAAAACTTAAAGTACTTCAAGTAAAATTTTACTTGAAGTACTTTTTGTAATTCAAGTATTTTACTTCAAGTACTTTTTATTATGAGGTACTTGTACTTGTACTTGATTAGTTTTTATGAAGATACTTGGATTTTTACTTGATTTGACCAAGTAAATTACTTGGAGTATTTATTTAAGTACTTGAAGTATTACGATGTTCTTGCAGTAAAAAGAAGTACTTCAAGTAAAAAAAGTACTTTAAGTAAAGAAAGTACTTCAAGTAAATAAAAAGTACTTAAAGTAAAAAATCAACCAACTACACGAATTTACACGCCTTAGATAATCGTACAAACAAGTTAAAACAAGAAATACGCGCAACCGCTGCTGTTTCTATTGTATTGCATTACAGCGCTCATTTGAATTGGATCCAACAGCAATACAAGTGTAACTATTACTGATAATTAGACTTTTTGTTCTTTTTTCATTAGCAATCCTTATAAAAATCCTTTATTTTAATACCCAATTTGTTATATTTAATAATGATTACTAACAGCCATTTTTCATGACAATTTTATTATCGAACGCATTCAGGATACGAAACAGTTTCCAAATCACTCCCGAAAATGTCAAAAACGTGACAGTTTAAAAATATTCTATTGGTGCGATTCGACGTTTGATGGAGCGGTTCCCCAACTATTTCGTATTGTGAATGCGTTCATTATTACCTTTATTTGAACGAAAACCCCTGTATTTTAATAAGGCAACTTAAACAAAATTTCCACTAATAAAATGGAAACGACATCAAAATTGAAGTTAGGTTGTTCTGACTTGATTTTTGTTGATGGGAAATTAAAATATTATCCAAGAATAGGTTTTGGGTGCCAACCTGCTGTAGGCACCCATATGAAAACACTCGCTTTTGCCCATTGGCAACCACAGCGAAAAAACCCATTTTGGAAAAAAACCAATATTTCCTATAATAGTTTAAGGCCCAAGCGCTCTCCCGAGTACGGCATTGTAGGCCTGTTGCCATAAATTTACATACGAAATTTTACATTATTTCGGACATCGGATGCATAGGATCTCGACTTAAAACGGGACACTTAGCAACCCTACTTGTTTTCCTAACTATAGTTTTTAACGACTGGCCTACTTTCCAATGACGTAGCGCTCCGTCCTTAAAGCTTTTAGGAATTGTTGGTAAACCCCGTTTTGAGGAATAAACCCTCTAACTTCCTTACAAAAAATACTACTCAAGTATAATTTGTTTTACTTGAAGTACTTTTAATTACTTCAAGTACTTTTATGTACTTCAAGTACTTTGGTTTACTTCAAGTTCTTTGGTGTACTTCAAGTACTTTGTTTTACTTCAAGTACTTTGTTTTACTTCAAGTACTTCGTTTTACTTCAAGTACTTTGGTTTACTTTAAGTACTTGGATTTACTTTAAGTTAAATACTTGGGCGGTATTCCAAGTACTTTTTTAATTTACTTGAAAATGCAAGTACATTTTAATGAATACTTGGTAATTGTACTTGAAGTAATTTTTAAAAAATTAAAAACTTGGTACTTGTACTTGAAGTACTATTTAAGAGTACTTTGACAGCTCTGATATCAACATAGGTTCGCAAATGCGTCATAAGGTTGCTATGGCGATTCAAAGATGGCACCGGGATATAGGGTTCTATTTTATATCTCTGATACCATTTTAGATGATCATCTGAGTTTTGGCATATGAATTGCTTTTAATAGTAGGCACTTTTTAGTGTTTTTACTGAATAATTTTTTTAATCAGGGGCGTACCGAGAGGGGAGGCCTCGATTTATCTTGTCCACATTTTTATTAAACGCCATATTTCTGCGTCAAACGAATTTTACATAAGGATAATAATTATGTTAATAACAGTGTAATTAAAAAAATATTGTCCTCGCCTTTCAAAAAATGCCGGATTACTCTTTGGTTGGGCGACCATGCATGCACTATTTTCTTTAAAGAGTGTTTTCTCGAAAACGGCTAGCCTGACAAGTTTTCAACAAAATACCTTTTTTATGTTATTTATACCGCGGAATCAGAATTTCTAAAGAAAACTGCAAAAATATGACGTTTAATAAAAATGGGAATAAATTGAATTGAGGCTTCCCCTCTCGACATGCCCCTGATTTAATAATAATTTAGTAAAAACACTGAAAAGAACCTACTATTAGAAACAATTTATATGTCAAAACTTGGATGACTATCTAAAACGGTTTCATAAATATAAAATAAAACCTATATCCCGGTGCCATCTTTGAATCGTCATAGCGACCTTATGACGCATTTGCGGACCTATGTTGATATGCACTTTTCTTCATAATTTAACAAGTAGAATCACTTCTAGAATTATTCAAACGTTATTTCCGGACACCCTGTGTAATATAAGTGAAATCATTGTGAGTAGTGCTTTTTATGTCTAGAAAACACATTGTGGAGCAAAAAGAACAGTTTGGTGCATCTGGAGATGGTTCGACATATTTGATAAATTATAATGGTTATGCTTTTAGACTAGCACTAAAGACAAAGAAAAGTTAGAAAATGTTTCACCTAAGCAGCAATTTATATTTAAAAATAAAACCTAATCTTTATTTAATTGAAAAAAATATTCCTCGATAATCTGGGTGTTATATACCTGACAGGACGATTAACATTTCTCGATCTCCTATGCTACTATGTATATAGCTCATCGTTTAAATATTTTTATTATTGATTTAAATATTAATTTTAATAATTTTTTTAAGACAGTTACTCGTTCAGAATGATCTTGAGAAAATTTTAATAATAATCTTAACATATTTTCTTTTATAGTTTATTTAGTATTAAAATTTTAAAACATTTCTTTTATTAAGTTATCTGCTATTTCTAGGCTTAAAGCCATTCTTATTTAAATTATAGAATTTACCCATTTATTATCTACTGAAGATATGATTAAATTAAAGTTTAAACAATAATTCAACTGAAAAAAAACTATAAAAACAAATTTCATGTTAAAAATATTAATAAAATTTTCTCAAGTTTATTCTGAACGAGTAACTGTCCTTATAAATTAATAATATTATTATTTAAATCAATAATAAAAATATTTAAACGATGAGCTATTATACACATAGAAGCATAGAAGATCAAGAAATGTTCAGCGTCCTGCCAGGTATATAACATCCAGATAGAGGAGGCACTTATTATTATTTTTTTATTTAAATAAAATTTAAATTTTATTTTAGTTAAAGTTTTAAGTGGATAGGTATGAGTACAGTTATTGGTCAAAACAAAAATTAAATAAAATATCCGTGTCACTAGGTTATCCCCAATTGCCTTGAGGCACATGTGTATAAGTTTGTTTTATTCAATAAATAGAACCTTTTAAATTAATTTTTAAATGGATCTGAGCTGGTATACTTACTTGTACCAATAAAATATTGTTATTAGCGAAATTTTTAATGACCAATTACATATTTTATTAAAATGCGTATATAACTATTTTTATAGAGCTAACTAAAAGGCATATTTTTTGCCTTTTACATTTTTTCGTAATTTTTTAAGTTTTTAAGATATTTGAGTTTTTATTTTAAATTTAAATCGTTAATATCTCAAAAACCAAAAGGGCTACATAAAAAACTAAACGTAGTTTTATTAGACAATTAATTTTGAGTATACACCATTTTTTTCTTAAAGTCAGTAGTTTTCTAGTTATTAAAAAAAACGATTTCTTACAATTTTTTTTAAGGTAAAAAAATGAAATTTAAACCCGCTGAGCTGAGGCAGCAGTGCGGCTTTGAATTTACTAAAGTTTATAGTAATATAAAAAAAAATGTTTCATGCGGTTCTCTTATAGGCTTGGCTTTTTGCGGTGGACTCCCGGACTATAAGGCCGGATTAGTAACATAAAATAAAGGTAATGAAAATTTTCCTTTTAGTCCAAGAAAATAGGTCGTGAAATACGAATTTGAGGTTAAAACTTGATTTTTTGATATAAGTTACTTTGAAGAATCCAAAAACGAAGGGAAAAAAAAACATTAAAAAATTGTTTTTTTTTTTAATTTTGAAGAAAGGTCTAGAAAAAAAGTTTTAAATAAAAGTTGTAGAACGTTAAATTCTACATAAAAATAATTATATAACTTTTTTTCCTAAAGTTTAATTTAACTGAGATAGGGTAGCTAGAAGCTAGGGGATGATAACAGCAACTTTAAAAAATCATAAATTATTGAAAAATTAAAAAACTCATAGTTTTTTTTAATTATTTATATAATTAACAACTTTAATTCTAAAGATTTTTTTTCTCTAGAATTAAAGTTGTTAATTATATAAATAATGAAAAAAAATATGAGTTTTTTAATTTTCCAATAAATATGATTATGATTTTTTGAAGTAGCTGTTATCATCCCCTAGCTTCTAGCTACCCTATCTCAGTTAATATCAATTTAAGGAAAAAAAGTTAATAAATCATTTTTATGTAGAATTTTACGTTCTACAACTTTTATTTAAAACCTTTTTTTTTAGGACTTTTCCCAAAATTTCAAAAAAACACTTTTTTATTTTTTTTCACCCTTTCCCGGGGGTGAATTAAAAAAAAATACAGTTCGTTTTTGGATTCTTCAAAGTAAAACATATCAAAAATTCAAGTTTTAACCTCAAATTCGTATTTCACGACCTATTTTCTTAGACTATTTTTTTTGTTTTGTGTGTTTATAAAAAAGTGTTATAATACTAATACTAGTTGGGAAAATCTGACATTAATAAAAGTAAGATATTCGTTACCAGAGTCAGCTAAGCACACCGCAGCTATTGCTGCTAATATAACAAATAGTTTCATGTTTACGGTAATATACACGAAAAACTATTTAAATAAATCTCGACTGAATTTTTTCGTTCTGTATTTATAAGTATTTTTTATTTTTTTAATGTGTACGATAAGTTCATAGGCATTTTTAACACGAAATTTTGCAATTTTCTTTGTAATTAAATTCATTATCAATCACCATTTCCTTAGTACAAATAGAAATAAGCATAATTTATTTTGTAATGACGTATTCATCTGATTTTAATTAGAACAAAAGTTAGTATGTTACTTATAGGTTTAATCTATGTATTTTTAAAATATTAAAAAACACTGTTTAAACTAAGGAAATAATAAAAACTTACTTTTTCATTATTTCGCACATCCTTGATCGAAATGTGCGATATGTGTTTTATCAAATGCATATTCAGTTTCACGATAAAAAAGCCTGGTCTATAAAATATAATTTTTCTTTCAGTTTTGATATAACTTTTATGCATAAGCAAAGAAAATTATAGTTTTTACTATAGACGCACAAAACAAATATTTAGCTCCATTGTCTTCAGCTCCCAAATTAGCGAGTTTGTTATTCATTTCATTTCATTCCCCGGGATCCCTTTGTGTCCAAGGACCCAATGCAGGGTGACTCTGGCGATTTTCGTTAGTTTATTAATTGCTTCCCGACACCTATTCGTAATTTCTGATCTGTTAGCGACCCGATCACTGCTTTACTGTCAGTACATATGGTTATCTTTCCCTTGTATTTTCTATTAAGGCAGTATTCTATGGCTTTGGCTATTGCCATAACTTCCGCCTAAAATACGGTTGCATATTTTCCCATTGTTCCATAGAACTTGCAGTTCGTTCTTTCTACATAGAAACCAAAGCCTGTGCGGCCTCCTTTCCTCGAGCTATCTGTATAGATAACTATTCCTTCGCTTGGTGTCCCACATTGTTTGTGAGCCGAGTCATCCGCCGATGCCATGTTCAACCTGTGCATAAGGTCTAAGTGAATTACTGGAGGATGCTATCCTGCTTCATCGAAAGAGCCACAGTTCTCACTTGGCTCATGATGTCACTATGCCTCCCTCATTCTCCACACTCCAGTCTTAGTGCCTCTGCCCTTGCTGAGGCCTTAATCATTATTTGGAAAGGTGGGAGCCCCGTAATAATCTCCAGCGATTTCGTTGGAGTAGTGGATGCTGCCCCAGTTATACCTCTCATTGCCATTCTTTGTATGTGTTTCAGCATTATCTGTGCTGTCTTAAATTCCGTGCGTCGCCACCATATCTTGGAGGCATACAGTATCCATGGCCTGATGACTGCTTCGTATATACACTTCATGACCTTAGGAGAAAGTCCCCAGTCCCGTCCTACGACTCTTCTACAGAGCCATAGCGATCCAATTATATTTTTTAAAAGAAATACAAAATAGTACCAATAAAGAATTTATTTAAGATGTAAATGCATAATTAATATACGAAGCGTAAGAAAATTACAAAAATATATAAAAGTCCATTTTGTTAGCCTTGTGCGAAGGGCGATCTGCTGTTGGTATAGAGATAGTAGTCACCATTGCCTAAAAAATAAATTATAAATTATATTCCCACAATTTTTAGTATTGGTTCACATAATAAATTGCTCTGGTAATTTTTTTTATTAATCAAAAATTTTTTTTTTTGTAATAAAAGAATTTTTTTTCTCTTACTAGGCAATTTTGTAAGTGAAGCGCAAGTGAACTATACTTAAACGAAAAAAATCAAATTCTATAATTAGGCCATTGTTTTAAAGATGATGTAAAAAAAATAAACTCACCATCTTTGAATGGGAAAACTTCCTAGAAAACATGCGGCATTTGAATTGCATTGGTTTTTTTCGAAATTATTCCAACTTCCACAAAGTCTCGATCTAAAGTTGTTGTTGTTTAAACTCTCAGCAAAATATTCGTAGAGCTCTGCTGTGAGCACAGCTTCCAGCTAAATCAATTCCGCATCCAGGTTGACTTCTACCTCCATTAGGATAGTAGTCAGCGTGTCCCATTTTAAGATTAAATCCAAGACGACCATCATTGGTATGTATTACGTGGACGTAGCTCAGCGTCAGTAGGGGTCCAAACGATTATCTGTGTTTCGGGCATTAAAAAGAGGTCCTGCAGGATCAAGTCCAATAATGGTGTCAATTACACCGTGGGTTCTAGCACCAGCATTTCCTAAAAATAAAAAATAGCAAATCCGTGCAGAAAGTAAGTTATATAAAATATAAAAGTATATAAAATATAAAAATTAAAAAAATCCAAAAATGTAAAATTATTTCAAAATTGGAACGTGAGGTCTTTTTCCGTGAAACTGGAATCTCCCCAATTTTTATTATCCTATCCTAAAAAATGCAGAAGAAAAAGTAACCCGAAATAATAATTTTTGTATCACTCAAAACTAATTACACAAACCTATTTTTCCAGAAAGATAACTTACCTGAAATATGCGCTCCAAGAGAATGTCCAACAATAGTCACTCTGTCTAAACGATGATTAAGCTCATCATCTAACCTCAATAAAAAGTCACCGATGTAGTTACCAACTCTTAGCACAGATCTCTGAGCACTCAGATAATTTTTACTGGCAATAGGACTCCAATCTACTACGATAACATTGATATTTCTGCTCTGGAGGGCGGCATTTTTGATGTAGTCATTAACTGGAGACTCCCAGTGATTTTTCCATCCATGAATAACAACTAAAGTTTCTCTATTAATGTTGAAACCAGTCAGACGGACAATATTGTGCAGTTGACTTTCTTTAATCTGGACACCTAATAAACAACAACAACAAAATTTTGCGTTAATAACTTTCTGAGAGATTGGCCCGACAAAAAAAAAGGTGGAAAATAAATATCAATTTTTGCATTGCAAAATAGTAATGTGTGGACGGGATCGCGAACGTTGACAGCAGATTACTTTGATAAAACCTGCACGCAAAGGCCAATCCCCAACACACAAGCCAACGGTCGGACCAATGCAAATTTCTTGATCCACACGTTGGATGACTAGCATTGAGGCCATCGTTGTGGCCTGCCTTATGCGTGTCAAGTGTAATCCCCCACTTTTAATTTATTTAACGTGTTTTTTTTTTAAGTATTTTTATGAGCAAAAGGTAAACAGTATTAAAGGATACTCTAAAGCTTAAAGTGACAAAGAAATCAATGGGCGTTACGATTTCGTCTATCCTGATCAATCAGTGCCTAGTTCGTAAATAATTGTAAATATTTTTAAAAGGTTTGAAAGGTCGGGTTGTATCAATAATAATTGTAAAAGATTTTACTGCTCATGAAAAAAGCATTTCTGAATATTTACTTTAAGATGTTAGCATTTGAAATTTCCGATTTTGCTTTTTTTAGAAATACATTTTTTGTTTATTTGAGATCTGTATTTATTTTTTTAAATATCACATTTTATTCTAACAGCCTTCCTTAAGACGTTGCGGTTAAAAAAAAAGTAGTAAATCTTTTCCGACTACCGTTTGTGTGGTAAAACTTGCAACATTAAACATTGTCTGTATTTCTTCTCAATAAAGCGTAGACCCAAAGTTCTCATGAATTAATCTGTATACCGGCATGCTGCATGTAGTCAAAGAACTTACCGTTTGATGGATTTTTAGGAGTAAAGAAATAAAAAGTGATGTCATCTTCAGTAGCAAATAGAGGAGAATCAAGAGTAGAGTTGTAGAGGTCCTCTACTTCAAAAAGGCCGTCTCTTCTTTCAGTTAGAAGGTATCTTGGGTTTTGGAGAATTTCATCAGTTACTTCAGATTGATGAAGAACCGTCACTTAAAACAATTAATAGTTAAATAGTTAGTTAGGTGCAATCAAAAATTTATAGGTAATATTTAATTATTTGTGATTAACATAAACACACCCAAAAGTAAGAAGCATTATATTACAGAGCAGAGCTGGATAGCAATTGAATCCTTTCGGAATCGAATCCATTAATCGATTCCTTTTAAGGATTCAAAGGCTGAAATCGATTACCTTTTAAAAACAGGATCCGTGATCCGGATTCGTTATATAATTTTAAAATGATCCGGAATTGATTCCTTTTTGGAAGGATCCGATTCCAAAGGAATCGATTCCTTATATTTCGTATTTGAGACAAGCCGGTTTATAAAGGCCAAAATCCGCCATTTTGAATATGCCATTTCGATTTTTTTAATTTTGACCTAAGATTCTTAATTTTCAAATTTTAACTCTTAAAAACCCTTACATTTTAAATCTGGGGTAAATCGGTTAGTTTTGGTTAGGGTTCCCCATAATAGACTACCCATTTTAATTGCTCAGTAAAATTGTTAAAACTTAATAAAACTAACATTGTATTACACTTAATTACAAATTACTCTTTGGGATTTACTATAACCGTTGATTGAGTAGTGTTTTGGGAAGATGCCTAATGCCTATGAAAACAAACGTGGCTCGCGACAAAAATTATTTCTATCTTTCTTAAACCAATGCAAATAGCATCTTCCGTCCTTTTTGAGTGACGACTGATGCCGAGTGATTCCTAAAAAAGCATGTTCGATTGGTGCTGCCCCAATAAAATTTACGGGTTTGTGTAAACAACGGCCGAATTTAAGTGGGGGCCTGGGTTTTAAAATTTTTATTAAAGACATATAGAATGGGGTTTTTGTCGCTACACCTGCGTTGCCAGATCTAAAGGAATTTCTTACCTTTACGGAAGTTAACCATGTGCAATTATTGTGTGATCGTGCGTAATCTTAAGATACATTTTTTATTTAATTATTTTTAGTTTGAGGAGAAAAGTAAAGACTGATAAATTTAAAAGCTATTTTTTAATTATGCTTACCGTTGATTGGGTTCAGCTCTAGTTACAGGGTGACCCGACTAAAAGTCCACTCCCCTTTAACTTTTTGATTTTAATAGCAATGTGCCTATATTTTTGAGAAAAAATATTAAGATGAAAGATTAACTTACCTTAACAGTACAGCACAGTGTCTCAAAAAGTAATTCTTTCTTGAGCTGTTGGTTTAGTAGGAATAAAGAATGAAAGGACTAATTACTAGTTTCCTTGTGAATCTTTTTATTTTTTGGGACGTATTTATTAAGCCCTTTATTGAGGCTACAATTTTTAGCCCAATAGTCGCAAAAAATAAAAAGGTTCACAAAGAAACTAGTCCTTTATTCTCACTAAACCAACAGTCCAAAAATTAAAAGTGCTTAGGATGATCACGCCAACATCATTTACCTAGTTCTTTCTATAAATCAAATTTTGTTTAAGAAAACATATTTATTAAAACAATTGAAATTTATAAATAACGAAAACTTTATTCTTCATTAAAAATATTTTCTTTATACAACTCTATACAAAACATATAAATATGTAATAAAAATACCTAATAATAAAACCTCGAATAAATATAACATGACAAAACTAAATTTAAATAAATATAATTATTGGAGTATTGAAGTGAAATAAGTATTTGAAATAAAAAATACATAATATTTCGATTTATTTAATATTCCTATTTGTTTTAGGAATCTGGGAAATTAATTGTTAGTTTTTGGCCCTCATCTAACAAAAAAAATGGTCATAAGTCTGAATATTATTTGCTTATTAAAATTGAATTAATAACTTTAAAATTTACATAGGCTTTTAAAGTCTTTTGTTTTATACAGGATTACAGGATGATACAAATTCGTGTCGAAGTATGGGGATCTCGGTAACCAGAGGAGATACAGGGTCGGTTAAGTAAATGGGGGCAAAGTTGCTCAAATTTATGACCAATAAAATGCCTCTCTGAAATTTGAAAAAATCCGTACACTTCGAGAATTACCCGGACGAAACAGAAATTTTGTAAAATCGTTTTATTTTTTCCTGTGCTTATTTCAAGACATATTTAAAATTAAATGACCGTTTTTTATGAAAACTTTTTCCCTCTCCAAGTTAGTATTATCAAATTTAAAATCTGACGTGTAATTTTGAATCTAATAAAAAAAATTACAAAAGAATACACAACACAACATCTGACAACGTCGGCTTTTCGTTGGTAGGTTACGTTTACGAGGCATACGCGTTGGTTTATAAAAATTTTACAGAAATCTTTTTTATATTTCATTAAATAAATCAATAAATCATTATTTAGTTTATGTTTTCCTAAACAGATGGCCGATGCTAGCGCTCTTAGTGGCTAAAACATTTGTCGGTCTTTTTACTTCCCATAAGCTTATGTATCTTCCCCAAACACTACTCAATCAACGCTATAACATACGACTTATCCAACTTCAAGATTTGACAAGAAATGATTCATGACACGATGAAGGAAAACCTGATCTATTCACCGGACCTCTTCAGGAATTTGGACTTTAAGATCTTGGATGTTTTCTGGACGAGTTTCAAAAACCTTTGACTTTAAACATAGGCGTGCGCAGGGTAAAGCTGGTGTGGGTGCCAAGATAATAATAATAATAACAATAATAATAATAACAGCAGCATAATACAGCAGTCTCTTAAAGTGGTTCACGAATATACCAGAGATGTTGGAATGGAGTTCGGCCTCGACAAGTGTTCAAAGCTTAAGCTAAAATAAGGGCCGGTACGGAAACGATTTAGAAGCTGACCAGCTTGCCGATAGTGCGCTGCTACGCCCTTTACAAAACAACGAGAATTATCGATATTTAGGAATCGACCAAAACCGGACTCAAGATGTTAAGAGCTGTAAAGACCGAATTATCTGAAATAAATAAGGTTCTTGCTACTAACATGCTAGCAGTTCCTGTATTGCTTTACCCTTTTGGAATGGTTAAGTGGACGCGAGAGGAACTACGCGAGCTGGACGTCAGCACACGAAAAATGATGCATCTTCACCGTAGCATCCATCCGCGCTCATCAACATCCCGTATTTACCTCCCACGCCACCAGGGAGGTCGTGGCTTTTTAAGCTTGGAGTGTATGCATGATCGACTGGTTTTAAGTCTTGCTTGTCAAGTTGCCAATAGTACTGATCCACTGATACAGCTGGTAAGAGCACACGAAATAGCTAATGTTGGAGCGTTTCTATTTAAGGCAGCGGAGCGAGCAGCGGAGAAATTCGGTCTTAGATTTACAATAGATCCAAACGACGACCAATCACTTACAAGACTTGAGACTAAAGCCGTAAGAATTGCAGTTAAAAGAGCAGAACAGCAGATGCTCTTAGAAGATCACATTAATAAGCCGCAACACGGAGTATTTTACCGAAACATAGAAAGACTTAATCTATCTCGAAACCTCACGTTTGGGTTTTTAAAATCTGTTGAGCTCAAGTCTGAGACCGAAGGTTTCCTATTAGCAAGCCAGGATGGGGTGATAAACTCATTGGTATACCGAAGTCAGTTTTCTAACATTCCTGATACTGCTTGTCGAGCCTGTCGACAGCAACCCGAAACACTTATGCACTTATTGTCAGCTTGTCCAGTGCATGCTGTTAGTAATTACATCCACCGACATAACGATGGGCTTCGGGTACTTTATTATCACCTCAGACATTATTACGGCATCGATGAAACAGCAATTCTGCCATTTGCTCCAGGCGATATCGAGGCAGTAGTGGAAAATGATAACTGTCGCATATATTGAAATTATGCATTTCCAACTACACATCAAGTTCGCGTCAATAAACCTGATATCGTTTTCCTTGATAAAAGGAATAATTCCATGTATGTGATTGAGTTCTCCGCCCCAGCGGAAACTAACATTGATATAAAGGAACGGGAGAAACGAGCCAAATATCAGGATCTTCTTGGCGAACTTCGGAGGCTCTATCCGGAGTATAACGTGCGATTGGTTGTCCTGATTGTCGGCGTTTTGGGAGGCATGAAGGAAAATGTGTTGGGGGAGCTGAAGTGTATTCCCGCATGCCAACATTCATCCGAACAACTGGTGATGAAAATGCAGAATTATGTTGTCCTTGGGTCCCTTCGTTTACTGAGGCAAATGAATTTGGCCGAAGATCACTGACCAAGCGGATGCAAGGAGTGGTCTTCGATACGAATGGCCTTCCGCATGACGCCCTATGGGGTCGGAGCCATAGGATACATCATGTCGGATCTTTGTAAATAATAATAATAATAATAATAATAATAATGAAGTGAATAAAACTGGATACGATACATTTTATACATTTGAATCTAAGGATTGTAATTTTTAAATCGAACCATATCAAATAATAATTTTCATTACATTATATGGGTTTTCCGGGCTTCTTTGCCGTGGTCTCTTGGTATTTCTACCTGACGTTTCGTCTACTACTGCGGCAGACATTATCAAAGGTGGGTCCAAGATCGAAGAACTCTTCCTGACGGCTCACGGTTGACTGTTGACTGTTTCGTCAGGAAGAGTTCTTCGACCTCGGACCCACTTTGATAATGTCTGCCGCAGTAGTAGACGAAACGTCAGGTAGAAATATTAAGAGACCACGGCAAAGAAGCCCGGAAAACCCATATAATGTAGTTAAAATCGGCCGTGAAAGCTTACACACTTCGATGAATAATTTTCATATTTTTAATACAGTAATCTTTTTCAGACTAGTGGGGGTGCCACGGCACCCACGGCACCCACTGTGCGCACGCCTATGACTTTAAATAGCTCCACAGATGAAAATCTGGTGCAGTTAAGTCTAGGGAACTTAAAAGCCAATATAAATCCCCAAATAGTGAAATACGTCGGCCATTAAACACTTCTCGCAGAAATCTTAGAGTTTTTAGCGGTATGTACTGTCGCTTCACCTTCTTCTATTAAGTTACTCTTTATGTTTTCACGCAAAAAACTCGTTGTTAAACTGAATAATCGATGAGTATTAAAACTAAACATTAAATTATGTGTTTAAACCTAAAAATGCTTGATTAGAAAAATGACCTTTTACGAAAATCAATTTTTGCTAGCTTTGTGACAGGTGCCTACTTGATTAAAAATATGTTGATTCAAATCGCAAAGGCCATAGAAGATAATAATTTAAAAAAAGGTACTGACTTAGCTCATATAGAATTTATTTCGATATCAAAACAGGTAGATTATTGTGGGAAAACCTGTACATGCCAAACTAAGCCAATTTGAATCTTCCATTTCAAATTTTTTCCTAAGATGCTTAATCGGCATCCCTTTAATTTTCGGAAATAAAGATAAGGAATTATAAAATATCTGCATATTAAAATCTTTAAATAAGGAACACCTAACATATAATTTTTAACCAAAATATGTTGTTTTTCAGGTCATGAGAAACAACATTTAAATGAAACAATTTTTTACTAACCCTAGAGTGGGTATCGAAAAACGGGCATAAATTTTACTTGCATTTGATCTTAAAAATTTTGGTTGCTCGATCTTCATAATTTTTTAATATTTCTTGAAGTACTTTGACCTTAATAAAAGTAAGATATATGTTACCTGAGTCAGCTAAGCACACCGCAGCTACTGCTGCTAATATAACAAATAGTTTCATGTTTACAGTAATATACACGCAAAACTATTTAAATAAATCTCAACTAAACTTTTTTGTTCTGTATTTATAAGTATTCTTTATTTTGTTAATGTGTTTGATAAGATTACAGGCATTAGGAGAATTTCTAAGTTATTCAGGTATTGCAAAATCTGGTATTTGTTGGAGGTCTAAGTAGTTGGATCAGTATTATCTTTATCCACTAAGGATTTGTAAATTGTGAATAAACAATTGTTTTGTCTCCTAAGCTAGCTGGGATTTAGGTATTATTAATTATATTATTATAATTTTTATTGTAAACACTTGAATATGATAACATAGGAGAACATTCTTTACCCAAATGTTTCAGTGTCCATAAAAATTATTTTAAGGAGGAGTATACACAGTAGGGTGGATCGAAAAACGCGTTTTTTCTGCAATACAATTCTAAAAGCGTGAAAAACTTGCGAATAGGCGTCATTATAAAGAACAAAATATTAAAAAAATCAAAATTTTAAATCGCGCAAAAGGCCCAAAAGTTTCAAAAAATTTTCAAATACGGTAAATTTCAAAAAAAATACAAAAATTTCCCCAAAAATATTTTTTTCTTCTAATAGTGAAAAAAATGTTTTTCAGAATGTCCTTAATGCCTACAAAAAATTGTTTGACTCATTTTTATTTAACCATTCGCGCTAAAGGCGTAAAGGCGGGTTGTTCAAAAAAAAACGATATTTATGATTTTCGACATTTTAAACATGTACAAACCCATAAATGTTTTATTTTTTTAATTTAAAACTGTGTTTTTCCAATTGAAAAAATACTTTCAGACCTGTTATTTAACTTTCGCCGAAAAAAGGTCTAAATTTTTATAAGTTAATATATCCGAAAAAGTCTTTTCCATATTAGAGTGTTTATTTAAACACACTAATTTTTAATAAGACTTAAAAATTTACAAAAAAATATTAGCCAAACATATCATATGCCCTCAGATTTCACCTGTGCTGAAATGACCCAGGATGGGGACGTGGCGCAAGGCAGCCCCCATTCCAAAAAACCAGGTGAGTTTTATTGAACAATTTTAAGTAATATTTACTTTGTACAATGCATTTTATTGTGGCAATATTTACATAATGTTTGAATTCAGAATTTGAATTAAATGTGGGCATATTTTGATTTTAAAGAGCCTGATATAAACCAATTTTCATGCCGCCACTTATTTGCGCTTCTGAACCAGTTAAACACCTTCAACTGACGGGGACTGGGAATTTGAAAAGTGTTCAGTTGACATCTTGGACAGTAGTGGCGTCTGTGTTAACTTCAGATGAAATATTAATTAGTTCGGTATAGTCGTTTGCACTAAAATTTATTAAAGGAAATTTTAAAGCCTAAATCCTTCAGTTCCAGTTCTTTTTTCTTGTAGCCAAGTTCTCGTATTTGGGTCTTCATCCAGTAATATGGCCAACATCATATTTAGGGGGCAGAAGAATGTTTTTTGAATTATTGGATCATTTTCTTGATACCGGTGTCGGTTGTTTTAACTACCTTCAAAACATGCTTTGGTTCATCTTTCACAGTGTAGTTTTTTTTAATAATAAACCAAACAGGTGCTTATTATGCACCTGTTTGATTTGAAATCAAATCAACCAAACCAAACAGGTGGATATTATGCACCTGTTTGGTTTGATATAAAGAACAACTACCCTGTGAGACAGGAACCGAATCATATTTTGAAGGTAGTAAAAACAACCAGACATCTACCGGACAATATCAAGCAAATCATTGATCCAGTAATTCAAAGGAACGAATTCTTCTGCCACCCTGAAAATATGATGTTGGCCATGATACTGGATGAGAGACCACACATAAGAGAACTTGGCCACGGGAGGATCATTAAATCCAGAAATGAGCCATCAGCTGAAGGATATGTAAGAGACTTTAAAGTACCTTTAATACATTTTAGTGCAAACCACTATACCGAACTAATATTAATATTGGTTAATCTGCAAGTTAACCCCGCCGCCACTACTGTCCAAGATGCCAACTGAACACTTTGCTTCTTCTCAAATTCCCATGCCACACCCAGTCAGTTAAAAGGTGTTTTAAACTGGTTACAGAAGCAGCAGAAAAAGTGTGCGGGCATGAAAATCTAGATGGTTATATCAGAACTACTTTAAAATCAAGACAGCTAATGCCCACATTTAATTTAAATTCTGAATTAAAAGGGGCATCTATGTAAATAACCTTTTGCCCACAACGAACAGATGCTTTGTACAAAGTAGATAGTTACTGTAAATATTGTAAATAAAATTCACCCTGGTTGGTTGGTTGGGTAGGGTGGAGTTGGGACTCGCCTTGCAGCCAGTCCTCGCCGTGAGCCTGGGTCATTTCAGCACAGATTAAAAAGTTAAATGAGCTGAGAGCTGCTATATGATATGTTTGGTAATAAATTTTTGTAAATCACTTGTCAGGGTTAATTAAACCTTTAGGCCATGATGATTCGCGTTGTTAAATTTAGCAATGGACTAACGATTGTTAAAAGTTAACAAGGGTTTAAAATGTTTAACTAAATGTCAGATTTTGACAGGTTGCCTACTAAAATCATTGAATAACACTGACAATGACGTTTTGTTAAACATTCTAAACCGTTGTTAACTTTTAACAATTGCTAAGTCCATTGCTAAATTTAACAACGCGATTATCACTCGGCCGTTAGTGTGTTAAATAAACACTCATCAGATATGGAAAACGGCGTTTTTTTACGGGACTGTATGGCTTAACTTACACTATAATTTAGACCTTTTGCGCGAATACAGTTACGGAATAATAGGTTTGAAAGTATTTTTTCCGGATTGGGAAAACTATTTTAAATGGTTTTTACAGTATTACAAATAAAAAATAAAACATTTATGGGTTTTGGCACATGTTTAAAAGTCGTCGAAAATTATGAAATATCGTTTTTTTACGATACAACCGCAACTTGCCTTTGAGAATTTGTTAAACAAAATGAGTCCAACAATTTTTTGTATGCATTAAGGGAATTGAAAAAATTTTTTCACCATTAGAACAAAAAAAACTTTTGGGGAAATTTTTGTATTTTTTTTAAATTTACCGGTATTTTGAAATTTTTTGAAATTTTAGGTCTTTTGCGCGAATTCAAATATTGAATTTTTTTTTAATATTTTGTTCTTTATAATGACGCCTATGCGCAAGTTTTTCGCGCTATTAGAATTGTATTGCGAAAAAACCGTTTTTGATCCCCCCCAATACACAGGTACCCGTCAAAATAGGTCGATAAATAAAATTGGTTTAAATATTCGTAATTAAGAAAAATTTTTTCAAAATTTTTAAAACCCCCCCAAATTTTTTTTTTGGCGACCCTGAAATTTAAATTGCACATCGACAAAAACTCAAACCTACAGGATGAGCCGCTAAGTTTTAATAATTATGCTTTTTAAATTTAAAAAAAAAGATTT